>WAAE01022739.1:18839-31311 GCA_013400495.1 Nicator chloris
CCCTCCCTCCCTCCCTCCCTCCCTCCCGCGTTCAAAATGGCCGCGCCCGGCTATCGCGACAGCGGGGGTGTCACTTAGCAACAGCACCGCTCAAGAGAGCTACTGCGTCTTTTTCCTGAAGAAAAAGAAACAAACAAGGAAAAAAGTCAACAAACCCACTTTGAAACACACATACAAAAAGAAAAAAAAAACACAACAACCACCCCAAACCCCCAGAGAACAAACCAAAAGCCAACAGTGCAGTGCTACAAGAAAGCAGGCACTGCTTCAGCTTCCAGTCAGCAAAGCACGCAGGTGAGGAGCTCCAAAGGTAGGGAAACGTTTTGATATACATCAGTAGCCACAGCCACGTGGCCTGAGCCGTCCAAAAGGGTAACAAACTCGTATTTCACAGCTGTGTTTCCCATTAGGTTGCTAACTTAGTTTATATACAAGGGATCACAGAGTTTTCATTAATATTCAGTACTGTGCATTACATTTAAGGCAGAATAACTCAAAATGGAGGCCAGGGGCTGCTCCTGGAACTTGCAGTTCATTCATGGACAGGAACACCAGGTAATTAGGAAAAATTATTACTGCAGATTGATACCTAAGAGCAATTTCGTTATTTTAAAAAGTTACATTTCTAGTTTGCTGGTAGGCAGCAAGATTTCAACTCTAAAGGTGAACGAACTCCAGAGAGCTTTCCAGAGAAACTAGACAGGCCGCTAGAACATTCAGAGGACACTGTGTTTACACAGATGGCAATGTTACTCACTGCCTTTGAATGACATCAGAACCAACTGAAGCACCTGAAGTGCAATCAAGTGTACCAGAACAAGAGTTATTTCCGTAAGTCCGAAATCACATCTGTACAAATTGTTGCATTGTGACATTTGGGGAATTCAATATAGAAGGCAAGAAACGCCAGACCATTATCAGTGAAATGGCAAAACCAGTGTTTCTGTGACTGTATGACAAAATATTTCCTGTGCTTGCCATACCTCTCAGTGTCACAGACAAAACTCAAGCAAAATAAAATTCATATATTTTCAAGAATCTTTACTTTTAAATGTTTCTTGTTCCTGCTACTTAGCTACACAGATATCTCCAAAACTGAAATTCAAAATATTGCTGAGAAACTGCTTCAAGTTGCTCCCTAGCAAACTTGTTTTTCTTCAAAAAATAATGCTAAGTATCCTTTTCCTCAGCATTTGATTCAGTGCTTTGGATTTGCATTCTGTTTGCAACTCCAAATTTTTTTGTTTGGTTTGATTGTGGTTTGGGTGGAGTTTTTTGGAGGATTGTTTGTTGGTTGGTTTTGGTTTTGTTAGTTTGGGGGGGTGTGGGTTTTTTGGAGGTTTGTTTTTTTGGGGGGGTTGGGTTGGGGATTTTTTGTGGCATTCGGTTTTGGTATGCATGATGTAAAAAGAAAATCTGGGCCACGGGCCTTTATTTAATCAGCTCTTTATTAAAGGCAAAAGGGGAGCTCGTCACGGGTGGTGGTATCCCGCTGTAGTCCGCCTGGAGAAGGAGACGTTCGTGATCCTGTCGAGGATCGGCAGGATCAGGCCTTCCGGTCTCGCGGGCGATGGCAGGAAGGCTCCACGCACACCCTCTGCGCGCGGCACTCTGCCCACTGCTCACTGCGGCTCGTCCGGATCTAGGGTGTTGATCTCTCCGAGAACCCTGTAACTCATGGTGACACATAGACATCATTTGACAGACTAGGAATAGTTACTGCCGATCTATTCATCCGGTTTCGGGATCTAAGTACAATCTAGTTTGTCCATTTGAGCCTTTTTTCCAGTGAAAGAGTGTGGATTTCCTTAATTTGCATATTTCCCCTTCATTGTCCAATCAGAGGTGGTTCTTTGCGCATGCTTTCTCATAAGCTCCGGATAGGGCTTGATGACGTGTAATGGAAGCGCGGTCTGCTGGGAGACAAATGCAGAGACAGAGACATCCTTTCCTTGCCTATAATTCATTCTAACTGGGTGAGTAACACAGGGGTCTGAACTTTAACACTTTAACACTTGAACCGGAGCTTAAACCTTAACATTTTAACAATTACTAGCATCTAATTTAAACATTAACTTTTAACAATAACTTGTAACATCTTAAACTGCAATTCTCTTATAACACATGACACAGAGCTACCTTCCAAAAGGGTGGATTATCAAGGAAGTGTCAAAAGTGTTCTGTGTATATCAGTCATTAGGTAGGCCCTAAACACAGGGTTTATGTGGTACTTGTGATGATGTCTCATTCTGCATTCTGGTCCCTCATATGTACGCCTTTCTCAGCCCACAGACGTGTTGCAGAACACACTTAGTGCAGGTAGCTTGGAGTGCAAGCTGCAATTTGCACCCTGGCTGGTGGGAAACGGCTTCAGCCCCAAACAATGAGCTGTGAAGGGGCACTGACTTTCTTCTGCCTGTTAGAGATGGGTAATATGATGATTTGCTCTTGTGATCAAGGGATGAGTATTGTGTGTATGTTAAGAAAAGTTTTATTGATGTATGGGTATGTTATTGTGGTTTGTTGTTTGGACATCCTCTGTTTTCCCCATAGTCCCCTTCTGTATTGTTGCCACTGGCCAGCCTTGGTTGTCAGGGTTGTCCGGGAGGTGTGGAGGGAGGGCATGTACCTGTGCCCTTTGCATGGGGCAGTTGGGAATGGGAAAGGCTTGTTGCTATGGTGGCGCAGCATGGCAACACCTGACCTCCAATCAAGTTGCAAGAAAGCAGTCTCCACCAATGGACGGCGAAGAAGAGTTGACTGACAGACTTTGGGAGGGGCCAGGGTTGGCTGATGCAACACCAGGGGCATAAAAGGTAGAGCAGCCATTTTGTGGGTGAGCTTGTGGCAGTCACACACCAAATGCTGCTCTTTTTCCTTATTCAGTCCTTTGTTGTATTTGTTAAAGTTTAATAAACCTGTGAAAATTTTAAAGTGAGAGGTCATTTCTCACATGCCTAACAAAGGACACAGTCCTGGAATGCGAGCCATCATCCGGAGCCTCTGTAGGGCCCAGTGAACAGTGAGAGGACCCCAGATGCCACATAATTTTTACTGTCATTCTATGTTTTCTCGTTGGCTAAAGATCTCATTTCTTTTGTAAAGTATCCTATATATTGCATTTGTGACTATAATCACTACTTTCTTTTGTAGTCAAAGGCAGTTCCCTTTACTGTTTTAGAGCCTCAAAAGCATAAAGCAATTTGGTGAGATACCAGATGTCTCTGTAGAGAACAGTCCCAAACAGACCCAATTCTGTCACTTTGGCAAATTATGTCTTCTTCACCAGTCATCATTTTGCTGAATTTGTTGAAGCACTTTTTTTCCTCACTGTTTTCTTCCTGTATCTTTCAAGGCCATATGCTCTTTGGAGTTTTTTCTGTTAATGTATACTAATTTAATTTTTTTCTCTGATTCAACAGTACAAGCATTTCTCAGTCTCACACCATACCCAATGTTAGCTTTCTTAGAGACATCAGGAGATAAAAAAGGGGCTGTGCACTCTACCCTGTTAGTGGGTGGGCAGCAGATGTTTTCTCTTGACTTTATGAGGATGTCTGCTTGATTGGTGTTCTTCTACATTATCGCTTACTGCTTAGTAAGGATGTGTTAAAGGAACGACTTCACATTTTGTCCTTTCCGTTTTTTTTTAACTCCCCTAGCTAGCCTTTTAAAGCCCGCTTCCAAGACTACATAACTGTCTGATTCCAAAACTAGTTAAAAATTATTTTCCTCTGTTCTGCACAATGCCAGTGAGGCTGAATGCTAAGCGCAAAAAAGAACAAAACCCAAATTTCCAGAACTGTTAGACAGGTTTTAAGAGCTGCTGACAGGGCAGCTTTGTATAGCTTTTGTCCAGAAGCCTAAGAGGTTCCTTTGTTGCTAGGTGGCAAGGTTCATCAAGCAAAGCTGTATGAGAAGAGCCCGTAAATCTGCTTAAAGCATAGAGGAAATAGTTAATCTATTCAGTCATTATTAGATGGCTTTATCATATTTTTATTGGAAGCTCATAGTTGCATAATGACAAGTGCCCAGTGCTCCTTATTACTTGCATTATACCGTAACAGAACTTGACCCTTCAACACACACTAAATGTGACAAACTACAGAATCTCACTGTCTACTTCAGGGCAACTTCAAGGCATACCAAGGTAAAAAGAGTCTTTCCTTTCACCAAGAGTTCCAAAAATATATGAAACTTGGTCTGAAGACAGACGTTTTTCTGGTCATCGTCAATTGTACAAAACCTCTTGCAACATGGAATGGGGACTGGAGACTGAAGCAATGGTAAGGAAATATGCTTCAAAAAACCTGAAAGGAAAGAGGAAACTTTGGCCGAGATGGAAATAGAAAATACTTTATGGACTAAGGAGGAAAAAAAGTGCTGACTATTCCTTGTTTTAGAAATCTTGCGTTGGACACAGGGCAATAGATTCAGTTTTTTTCTCCCTGCAATATCTAGCCATGCCCTCCATTCCATGGATTAGCACTCCTTTTTGTAGACTTGGGAGCTCCACATCCCTGTAACAAAGACTGAATGCAAAGCAGGACTTGGTCAGTGGAAATAGAATTTATTTTCATTTATCTGAAACACTGGCTTGTTTTTTGTTCTCAAAACGTTGTTTCTTTCACTGTCAGATAATGTACAGAAAGCCTTTGCTCTCCTTTTGTCTCTTCGTGTTATTCACTGACTCAATTTTTCCCACTTTAAATTTATTTTCTCTCTTTCAAAATTGCTGTTTAACCATATAAACCATCTAGGTACAAAAGTCTTTGAAAATTATTATTCCTCCAAAAGTTGCACTGAAAATAATCTACATAAATTCTGAAAGTCATAACTGTCACAAGAAGCAACACTGAAGAACTCACCCAGAAAACTTAATTCCCCAAAGTTAGGAAATGAGTAAATACTCATTTACTGAGTCTGGAGGATATAGAAAGTCAGCATGAACAAAAGTAGCAACACTATGTACTATTGTTATAAAATACATTAAATAAGATATTGTACATACAATATATATCACTGCATAGAGAACAAAATACATAAAATGTATAATTATTTATAATCATGTACATAAGAATATAAATTAAATATATAAAATAACATATGTGAAATAACATCTTTTTTCCTTCTGAAATTAAGCTGGAAGGTTTTATGTGCAGGAAAATAACACTTCTAGCTAACTGTTCTTGATCCTAACTTTTCTCCTAGATTGAGAACCATTTCAGTGGTTTAAGTGCACAAACTTCATCATATGCTTCTGATTCGCTACACAAATTTGCACAGCCTCAACTGCCAGAGTAAGTTATAGTAACAGTAGTAATTACTACTAATTTTGAAATATATACTAACTTTCAGAAACAATGCTGAGAAAGGATAAAAAACATGATTTTTCATTAGTGTAGCTTTCAGATATTATAAAATCATTGAAAGGCCTGGGTTGGAAGTGACCTTAAAGATCATCTAGTTCCAGTCCCCCTTCCATGGACATAGACATCTTTCACTAGACTGGCGTGCTCAGGACTCCATCCAGCCTGGCCTTGAAAACTTCCACAGATGGGGCATCTGCAACTTCTCTGGGCAACCTGTTCCAGTGCCTCACCACTCTCGTAGTAAAGGATTTTTTACTAATATCCACTCTAAATCTGCTCTCTTTCAGTTTGAAGCCATCCCCCCTTGTCCAGTCACTACATGCTCTTGTAAATAGTCTCTCTCCATCTTTCTTGTAGGCTCCCTTCAGGATGAACATTCCCAATTCTCTCAGCCTTTCCTCACAAGAGAGGTGTTCCATCCCTCTGATCAACTTGGTGGCCTCCTCTGGACTCTTCCCCAATAGGTCCATGTCTCTCCTGTGCTGGAACCCCAGAGCTGAATGCAGCACTGCAGGTGGGGTCTCAGCAGAGCAGAGCAGAGGGGCAGAATCACTTTCCTCGACCTGCTGCCCACATTTCTTTGGATGCAGCCCAGGACACATTTGGCTTTCTGGGCTGTGAGTGCTCATTGCTGGGTCATGTCCAGCCTCTCCTCCACCAGCACCCCCAAGTCCTTCTCCCCAGGGCTACTCTCCATGTGTTCATCCCATAGACTGTCTTGGAAGCAGGGGTTGCTCCAACCCAGGTGCAGCACCTTGCACTTGGTCTTGTTAAACTTCATGAGATTGCCATTGGTCCACTGCTTGAGCTTATCCAGGTCCTTCTGGGTGGCATCTTGTCTTTCAGATGTAGCAACAGCACCACTTGGCTTGGTGTCAACAGCAAATTTGCTGAGGTAACACTCAAGCTCTTCATTTGTGTCATTAATGAAGATTTTAAATAATGCTGCCCAAATAAGGACCTGTGACAGACACTTGTCTCTGATGTCCATCAGGACTCTGAGCCATTGACTACTACCCTTTGGATGTGACCATCCAACCCTAAAAGGCTGCCTTCAGAGACAAGGATGTGGAATAGAGCTGGAAGATCATTAAGGAATTAATCCATAGAACACAAAAACTATCAGTCCCAAGGAGAAAAAAATTATGCAAGGAAGGCAGGAGACTGACATGGTTGAGTAGGAAACTGCTGGTCAAAGTAAAGGGAATGCACACAGTGGAAACAAGAATAGGTGACCTAGTTATTAGCTCTCTTCCAGGGAATATTTACCTTCTTTTTATTTCATCAATTGCTGTTTCTTCTACTAATGCAGTTTTGCTTGCAGGCCAGCTGTGAAGTCCCTCCATAGAGAAGTGAAGTTTTTCAGAAGAGCTGGCATTATTCTATAGAATCCAAACTAAAAACTGAACAAAAACTAGATAAGGAGACTTCATCAATTGCAGTAAGAAAACTCAATGGACTCACTAAAGATTCTGCAATACCGGTTGAACTTTCTCCAGATGATAGTCATATAGAAAATTGGAAGACGGGGAATTTGGCAATTACCTGAAATTTATATATGGTTGATACCATTCAAAAAACACAGAAGAACATCCCATTTCCCCAAAAAAGTAATATTTTTCAGAATTGTAGACAAGGACAAACCCATTTTCACAGCAGTGACATCTTAAATTACCAAAACATTTGGCCAACTTAGAAAAAGAAACACTCTGGCACCCAGCCAATCTTAGGCTCATTGTTTAAAAAATGTTAAAGGACAAAATCCAACATCACATGGTTTTTCATTCTGTTAAGTTGGTATGTTCTGTTATTCCCCCATGTTAGTGGTTTGTTCCCAGTCGCCCACGCCCTGTTGAATGTCAATCCTCCCAACCCCTCCCTTTGTTCCCGAGCCTTCCCTGTCACTCTTGTTCCCCCTCCCCTGGAGCTGTATCAGTCATCTCGATCCCTCTCCCCTTTGCCTAGAAGGTTCCAGGAAGGGCATCGAATGATTGGCCAGTAGCTGGCAGTCCCTCCCCTGGGATCCCCTGGACAGTCCTTCTCCCTGTCTCTCACCTCCTCCTTTCCACACCCCTACTCCATGGTTGGCTGGTGTCCAGATCCTCCCCTATTCTCCACCCTCGTTTATAAGTTGTTGCAATCCCCTGTTCGAGGTTCTTCTCTGCTGTTTCCCCTGAGTTGAGGAGCTCCATCAGGAATGCCAATAAACTTGGACTGCAACTGCACTGAAGGACTGCCTCCTTTCTCCACCGCCTGTCAGCGTTCAGGTCTCTCCCTAAGGACTTGGTGTCCTTAACTGCGGCTCTTATCATCCCAACCCTTCGGGTGGGTGAGTGGGGCTGCACCCCTTGCCGTCGTACGGTGCCTTGGAGCTAGCTCGGAGGTTTACGGCAGAGCAGGGGCTCTAGGAAGAGGCACGGCGACAACATTCAGTGCATGTGAAGGTAGGAGGGGACATGGAATGAAGGAGTGGGAGTATAGAAATAGAAGACTAGGAGTATAGAAATACAGGAGTAGGCGTAAATAGAATAAAGTGTCCTTATTCTAAGCTGTTTATTTGATGGTATCTAAGAATTGCCTAAACAGATTTTTTTACAACAAGTAAGGGTTTTTTCCCCCCTGGATTTCACTGCCAGTAATGTCACAATCTGGAAGTAGATTGTTTTCTTCTCACTCATTTTTCCACTGTTCTGCTCAACGTAACTTCATGGCCTTTTCCCCTGCTTTCAGCTCAAACAACCAGTTTCAGTTTTGTGTAGAGAAGTCATAAATAAATCTTTGTACTGGCAGAGAAAAATACCAAAGAGGAATATAATCCAGTGCAATCCCTAGTACAAATACAGGCTGGGCAAATGGATCAAGACTAGGCCTGCCAAGAAGGACTAGGGGGTGCTGGTGAATGAGGAGCTGGACATGACCCAGCAATGTTCACTTGCAGCCCAGAGCAAGCAATCTTGTCCATCCCTTTCAACCCAAACCATTCTATGATTCTGCAGTTCTAGGAATGGCATTTCTGTGTGTTCTCCAACATGTGTTAACTGCTGAATATAAATTCACTGTAAGAAAAAACTTTTAGTGTACTTTATGTAATGTTGTTAGTAGATCACTTTCTTTACATTATTGAGCATTGATAGCCTGCAAATTCACATCTCCAACTTGCAAGGAACACTACATGTACAAGCCATACTGACATTGTTTCTGATGCAGTTTAAAGGTATAATGATATGGCAATGTTGGAATTTTTAGCCATTATTTAAATTGTTTAGTTGTTGGATATAGTGCCTGCTCATTTTACACTACCACATGAAAAGTCTAACAAAGACAAAGGCTCAAGTTTTACTTTGGCACGTGGACTAATGCACCCGTGCTGTATGTGGTGTGTTGATCTTGGCTGGCTGCCAGACACCCACCCAACCCAGATGCTCTTTCACTATTCTTCCACACAACAAGGGAAAATAAAACAAGATTGAAAAGTTCATAGGCTGAGATAAAGACAGAGTGAGAGCTTACTAATTATTATCATAGGTGAAACAGACTCGTCTTGGGAAAGATTAGTTTTCTTGGTGGCAAGAATCAAAGACACTTACCAACTCCTTTTCTTCCCAGCCTCAACTTCTTCATTCCCAATACGCCTTCTTCCTCCCGTGTCAGGTTGCGTGAGGCACTACCAGTGCCTGTATGATTACTGGGAAAATGTAAGTCATACAAGATTCTCAGTCTTGAATGATTTTGAAGGTTCTGAAAACTAAGAACAAATTCAAAATATAGTTTCTAATTGGCCATTGTTCTGGTTCTGACCAGGACAGGATTAAATTTTGCGGTAGTCAGGAGGAGCATAGCTAGGTCACAGAGGTTATTCTCTGTCACCTGATATCATTGACAGGGTGGGGTGAAGGGACTCTCTTCTGGCAAGACAGGGTTTCTTCCAGTTGAGAAAATATAGCAGAAGCCACCCTGTGTTGTTATTGTCGCAGGGTCTGCAGTGACCATTTTTGCATGTGCATCACTCTCTTTTGTACACTTCTATTATTAATATTGTTGCTGTTCCTGTTTGTTTTCTTATCTCATTGCTGTAAATTGTTCTTAACCCATGATCTTTGCCTTTTGTGCCTCCAGCTGGATGGAAGGAAAGGGGACAAGCATATGTTGGGGTTTTTTTAGTGGGAATACTAAGTTGAGGAATACCACCTCTAAGCCAGGACTGCTATGTATCTTTAAAGATAGCCACTTGCCTCTGTTATACAGATAATAAGTTATCTGCTGGAACAGCATCCCCAGAGACAGTATAGAGCAATTGGCAGTGAAAGTCAATACTGCCCACTGTATTTCTAACCAGGTCAGAGGAGCAAAGCAACTTAGAAATAGAGTGAATGAAACATATACAAAGTAAACAGTAGTAACAGCCTGATTTTTTTGTATAAAATCTTTTTGGACAATGAGGTACATACAATTGTGATCACAGTTGTAAGAGATCATGCTGCTAATGACTTGGTGCTTACCCCAAAGAGTACAAGATGAGACTATCCTACACTTAGTAGTAAATAGAACCTATATTAATGTCTCAAGTGATGTGCGGTCGTGCCCCGTCCTCGAATCCCCTCTTACTCGTGGAGTGCTTCCTGGCTAGCTCGGGGCACAGCCACTGCTAGGGGTGCAGCCTCCACTGTCTGCCGGGCCGGCAGAGTCAGCTGAGACTGCAGCTCAGGGGTTCAGACTGATCACCTTTTCCCCTGGTGGGACGAAGCCACTTTGTATCCACACTGGCAGAGTAAAGAGGCGACTCTCAGGTCTCTATTAATCTTGAGTTTATTAACAGTAACTCAGCCGAGCTACTGTCCTCAAGGGGGAGAGACTCAGAGAGCCCCGAACAAGAGAAAACATGGGGTTTTAACTGGGGGAGGAGAACAGGGGAGGGTCAGGTCCCGGGCCAATAGGGTCAAGGTAGGGTGTGGTGAAGGGGATGAGAGATATGAACAACAACCATTCAACTTGGAGTTAGGGAGGGACCCCCTCAGGCTGGCCAATCACTCGACGCCCCTCCNAAGCAAAGCTAGAGCTGGGAATATGCATGCAGAGATGTGCAAGTTGCATTTCTGAGAAGAGTGCGAAAGACTAGTAAGGCAGGAATTAATCAAAGCATCTGAAAAGTGGTTTGAAAGAAATGGCTCTTGTGATGAGTAGGTAATAATATGACATCATTCCACTGTCACAACTTGACATCATTGTGAACACTACGCTGATGCTGTCTGACCCAAGATCAAATGTTCTCCTCTGACATGTTTCAAAAACTCCGAGAGAAGGCTTGCCTATTTGGAACCATATTTGCTTAATGATCTTCCATCATATTTCAGTCTTTCTTTACAGGTAGGTTTTCTTTCTAACTTTAGGTTTTACTAATTAAACTTAATTGACAGACTAGCATTCAATGTTGTTGAAAATCAACAGCTTTGATACGGAGCATGATGAATTTTTTCAGGAAGGTAATAAAAACTGTTCAAGTTTAGTTTTTTTCTCATGTCTGGTAATGAGAGATATTCCTTTCTTGACTCAAATTGATCAAAGTTATTATCCATATTGATTATGCCATTGTAATTTACTGTACAGAGAAAATGCCTTTCTGTACTACCAAAATAGGAATGCAAGCACTTAACAAAGTCACTGTGCTCAACTGTGTTCACACATATTCTTGAACAGCAGAAAGATGCTGAATTAGGGGTTTAAGATAATATTTGGCTAATATTGGGTAGCTAATTCTATTGATCCAAGTAACTATCTAGGTTCCAAGAAAATAAATACAAATTAAAAATTCTGATAAAATACCTTAGAAATAGATTCTTAAGAAGACAGGGACCTGGGGCAGAGAGGCCTGATGAATTCCTGTGTCCCCTACAGTGAATAAACAGCCCATGAGCAAACACATTAGGTTGGAACATCAAAAAAGCCTCCAACCATTCAAGCAGTCAGATATTATGATTCTGCTTCCAGCAGTGGAAGCAAAAATGGTTTCCTATAAATTGGAGCTCCATGTATTTATGAAGGTGGTTACAGTGAATCTCCAAAAGGATTGAACAAAGCTCAGTAATTTGCTTTGGGAGTGGAAAGGGTGAGTTCAAATCCCAGGCTGTAGTCTGCAGCTAGTAGCTCTTTTCTCAGCTTTTTTTTTTCTTTTATAAGAACATGGGGTGTGTATCTTCCAATGAAGGCATGCACATAGCTCATAACTCCCTGTTAAGATTTAATATTAAAACATTGGCATTCCCTGACAGGCAGGAGAACGCCTCTTATCATGGAAGAATTAACTCAACTCTGTACAGAAATCTGGCTGATCCAAAAATTAGAAGGAGGATGGGCATGGCCTCACTTTGGCAGCCTAGAAAGTGAATTAATAGAGTTATTATCAGAACTTCGGTCTCAGAGATGATGGCAAGCATTAAGATATGAAGAGCTATTTGCAACATTCTTAAACAGATCAGAGGCATGTGAACCTGAAAAAGACTGTTTTGCGATGGTTTTAACAGTGAAGACAAAGGATAAGAAGGAGGAGCCTCTTGCTAGGCCAGTCTGTGTTGCTAAGTCCGATGTGACTGATGTGGATACAGTGGTGCCCTGTTGCGGTGCGCAGTTTTGTTTTAAAACTGCGATTGGAACTCTAAAAATGTTTTCTCCCTGTCCCCTCCTGCAAGTTGGTTTGCCCCAGATGTCAATTGTCCTGACTCCTCCTACTCATCTAGAGTTTTCCCTGCCAATCCCAAGTTATGCACACCCCGTCCCCTTTTAAGGTGTTCCAATCCCCTCCCTGCCAATTGTCAATCCCCTTACTCTACTCCCTTGCTTCCAGATTCTTCTCCTTTACTCGCTTCCTGATAGGTTGTTGGGAGTTCGGCAATCCCCCAAGCTGTTCTTATTTGTTAATGTTATGATTGCAGTTCTGTACTCCCCTCCCAGTTCAAAATTTTATTGGCTGTACCTTTCTCCCCTCCCTTTGCTCCACCTCTCCTTAAAAGCCACTGTCTCCCTTGGTTCGGGGGCTCTTGAGCTCAGGTTGTCCCCGGGGAAAAGCCTGCTCTTGGTGGATCCCTAGCCAGAGTCCTTAATCACAG
>WAAE01022739.1:31663-49797 GCA_013400495.1 Nicator chloris
CCTTTTGTGAGTCCTTCAGGGATGCCTGGCTGCACCAAGGAAACAGCGGCAGTATATGTGCAGCCTTTGGCTCTGGGTCGTCTGCCCCAGAGATTCTAGCTGCAGCTTTGGGTTCTTCTTTTCCCTGATGTCCCAATAAATAAGGGTGACGCAGGTGGACAGAGAGAGGCAGACTCTGTATCCGGGCTTTGATCCGATTTATTAGCCCTCCCTGAGAGAGGACCTCAACCGAAGGGAGCCAGGGATCCAGAGCCCCTAGCACTACTGTGCACAGGGTTTTATTCAGAGGGAGGGTCAGGGGGAGTTAACAACAATCAACCAATAACAATCAGGGGGAATGCCCGAACATATGTAACAAACAGGAACCAGAACCAACCAGGGGATGGGAGGAGGGTCTTGGGGTGGCCCCAGCCTATCACTCGACGCCTTCCCTGGAACCTTCCAGACGAAGATGTGAGGCTGTCGAGTGACAGGCAGGGCAGGGAGGGGAGGAGAAGCGTGAGTGACAACAGATACTTTGGAGAACTGGGAGGGGAAATCTTAATTGACAAAGGAAGGTACTAACTCTTAGGGGTGTATTGGTCAGAACCATTTGTGGCGCACTGCCACACCTCCCCCTTTTTTATTTATTAAAAGGAAAGGAAAGGGCTGAACTTTATTTCAAAAAGAGGTGAATTCAACTTGGGGAGGAAGAAATTCAGAATTTGGATAAAGATCTGCATACCAGTCTTGTTGGGTGGGATACCCAACCATTTCCAGTCCTTTGGGAATTTTGCTCTCAGGATCTTCATTGGGGGGTAGTTCAATGATGCAGACTTCTGGTGGAATTGGGGTTGGGGGCGTAGGAGGGGATAGGGCTCTTTGAAGAAGAGAGGTAACCATGGCTTTGATAATGCAAATCGTAACACAAACCATAACTAAAGCAAACAATACAATACATACAGTCCTTGCCACAGAGCTTGCCCACTTGGAAAAACCCCACACTTCGAATAGATTTTCCAACCATCCTCCAGTTTCTTTATTTATCTTTCCCACCATGTCCTTCATCTTCTCAAGTGACCGCCGGATGTCACTGGCGTGGGAAGAAAGGTTCATGCAGCACAACCCCTCGAACTCTTAGCAGCCGTGGCGGTGTTGTAATAGAAGGAGGTCAATGGCCGGTCTGTTTTGAAGCGTTGCCTGTCTAATTGTCTCTTGGTCTACCAAGAGGTCCGCAATGGCAGACGAAGTAAGGTTGGCCTGCTTCGCGCTCCAACACTCTAAATGTACCAATTCATTTAGAGCCTTTGCAGTGGCCACCCAAGGCAATGTAACAGTGATGGCCACGCTTTTTGCATTTCCCCAATGAGTGACTGTTTCGTCACAAGATGGATCCAATTTAGCTAAATCTCTTGAACTCCGGGCCAATTTCCCTACTGAATTTCCATTTGTCTTTTTGGTCTGCCAATTGAGTAATCTCTTTTTATCTGGCGTGAAGAGGCTCAGTCTGCCTAGAGTACATGGGCCTCCGGGTAGGCGAGGAGGGATGCCAGTCCAAGCCCTACTTTCACAAATGAGAAAAATTCCCTTGGGTAGAGCTTGTTTCTCAGCTTGCCTGGGCCACTCAATCCGCACCTGCACCATGTTCCCACACCAAAAGCTAGGATGGTAGATACCATTCTTGGGAACTACAATTGTGAATGGCAAAAAGGTGTAAATTTTGGTAGATGCATGTTTAAAGACTGTAAAGTTGATGCAAAGAGGTGCATATGCTGAGCCTATAAGATTTATCTGCTGAGGCTCATGAGTGGGCTTAGGAAGTTTGGTCACCCACTCCTCCCAGGCTAGCAATGGATTATCTGGGGTGTATGGTGGATAATGATGGCGCTCTAATTTCACTAGCGATTCCGGATATTCATTTGCAGCTAAAGGCATCCCCACCAGACAAGCAGACAGGACGTCGGATGTTGATGTTGCATTCAAGCATAGATGGTCCTGACCCACGGCTGCGGCGAGGTTCAGCCACATGTTATTGGATTGTGGCTTCGCTGCTGGTTGGAGGGGAAGATACTGTTGGGCGGTCATCAGGTTGGGCAGAGAGGCAAGCAGCAACATCCACACGAACCAATGATGATGCATGGGTGTGTGAATGACAAGGAACTGCAACAAGAAATAATAAAAGTTCAGTTCTCCAAACTATCTAAACCTGTCTAAGGTTTGGGACACAGATAGAGTATCTGAAAAAAGGAACAGTACTAGGGATAACTTAGACAGAATTCCGGCGGTGTCGCCTCTTACGCCAGCACATGTCTTCCATTCTGGGAGGTGGTTTCTTTTTCTGCACCTTGGGAATATGAGGTCTTACCCACTTGGAAGAGATCCAGACCAGCCCCGAGGGTTTGGCCACGCAAGCGTAGCCTCGCCCCCAAGTGACCAGCTTGTAGGGTCCCTCAACTTGTTTTGATTCTGGATCTTTGATGTTGACCAAAGGTCTCGCCTTCAGATTGAAGTTGGCTGACTCTCGGAAGTGGCGGGTCACTGGTGGGTTCAAATTTTCGAAAGAACAGTTAAGAAAATTTATGGTGTACAGCGCCCTTGCCAGCCGGATCAAAGGGGAGTCACCCTTACATTCTTCACTCTGGTGTTCCAGAACCCTTTTTAGATTTTGGTGGGTTCTCTCCACTATGGCCTGGCCTGTGGGGGAGTGTGGGATGCCTGTCTTATGCTTCACCCCCCATTGCTGTGATGCCTTAAGTTTTAGCTTTCATGATTTCAGATTCTATACTGCTTAAGAGTGTAGTTCTAAGTCTCATATTAAGTGCTAGTAAGCTCTCTTCACAGAGTAAGTAGACAAAACAAATCTTTTCTCATTGGAAACCAAGGACAACTTTCAAGCCCAAAAGCATAAACAATGGTGGACCAAAGGGAGGAATGAGAAAGATGGGACTCCAAACCCTGAAGCTGTAATTGGACAATTAGACCCCAATATGCAAATAGACCAAAACTTATAAAAATGTAAACCCTCGAGACCTGAGCAGCCATTTTGTAGTCATTTTGGGTCTGTCGGGGTGCAGCCCTAGTCAGACTCATGTTCTTTTAATAAATATCTACTTTATTCTCTAGCTTTGTCCAGTCTCTGTTTCAGGTCAGCATTTTCAAGGCAACAGCTGCAGGAAAGCTCTTAATTCCTTGGAGATACACGCAGGCCCATTGTCTGTTTTTATCTCTCTGGGAACCCCCAAGACGGCAAATGCCAGGAGCAAGTGCTTCCTAACATCCGCAGCCTTTTCACCTGCATGGGCAGAGGCGTAAACTGCACCCAAGAAGGTGTCAACTGACACATGCACGAACTGAAGCCGGCCAAAGGATGCTACATGTGTGACATCCACTTGCCACACCTCACAGCTGGACAACCCCCTAGGGTTTGCTCCACTATTTAACGTGGGCAGGGCACTGCGATGACAAGTTGGACATGTCGCCACGATGGCCTTGGCCTGTTCCCGCGTCAGTTGGAATTGACGCACGAGGCCAGGCGCATTCTGATGGTGCAATTGATGGCTGATCTTCGCCTGAGCGAAGACATCAGGCAGCGGAGCCAACTCGGCAGGGGCAGCAAGGGCATCCGCCCTCCTGTTTCCCTCCGCTATGAAGCCAGGGAGGTCTGTATGTGACCTCACATGCATCACGTAAAAGGGTTGCTTCCGGTGGGAGACTAATTGAACAAGTCTGGAAAGCAACTGAAAAAGTGCGATGTTGGAAACCTCCTGCAGCACTGCATGCTAGCTCTGGAAACGACTCCGGCCACATACGCCGAGTCTGTAACTAAATTGAAAGGTTCAGGGAACCTCTCAAAAGCCCTTACGACAGCAGCCAACTCAGCAATTTGTGGTGAGCCTTCTACTTCTGCCACATCTGTCTCCCACCGCTGAGTCTGTGGATCCCGCCAAGTCATCACTGACTTGTGGGATGTGCTGGATGTGTCTGTAAAAACCGTAAGTGCTTTCAGGGGCTTCCTTTTCTGAACGCTTCTTAGGCCTAATTTAAAATTTTCAGCCGATTCAAAAATTTTGTGGGCAGGCCAATTAATTGAAATTTGTCCAGAGTATCTGTCAAGAGCAAATTGCAGTGCTTCATTGTCTTGAAGCAGTTGGTCCAACATCCCTTTAGAAATTTGGCCCTTGGTAAAACGAATTGGAACATAGATACATGCGAAGTCAACCCCGGCTAATTCCCTGAGCCTGACCCGCGCTTTGCAGATCAGGTCCGCCATCAATTCCTGTGGCATTGTTATCCTCTTGGACGTGGCATGGCTCAGGAAGACCCACTCTATTATTAAGAGAGGGTCCCTTCGCCCATGGTCCTTGGCCTCAGGATCCCACTGGAAGATAAGTCCATGGAGGTGTGGCAGCTTGCCCAAAATGATTAATTTAAATGGCAAGCTTGGCTCACAGCGGTGTGCCTGACGCGATGACATTGCGTCTTGCACCTTCTGGAGTGCTTTCCGCGCCTCTGGGGTGAGAACCTTAGGAGAACTAAGCTCCTCTCCCCCTTTCAATAAATCGAAAAGGGGGGCTCGATCTTCGGTAGTTAGACCCAGCCAAGGCCTCACCCAGTTTAAAGACCCACACAGGGAGTGAAGGTCCGCCAGAGTTTTTACCTTTGTGTTAATTGCCAATCTTTGAGGCACAATGGTCCTCACAGTGATCAACAGGCCTAGGTATTTCCAAGGTGGCATCCGTTGAATTTTCTCTTCTTGGAGCTCGAACCCTGCAGCAATCAGAGAAGACACTGTCAGGTCAAGCGCATAGGCCAGTATATCATCATTGGGGGCGCAAACAAGCAGGTCATCCGTATAGTGATGAATCACTGCTTGCTCAGCTGCTGCGCGGACCGGGGTCAGCAAGGAAGCCACGTACCATTGGCAGATCGCCAGAGTGTTCTTCATGCCCTGGGGAAGGACATGCCAATGGTAGCGCTTCCAAGGGGCTTCTCGGTTGATGGAAGGTACCGAGAAGGCAAAATGCGGGGCATCATCCGGGTGAAGGGGAATTTGAAAGAAACAATCTTTTATATTAATTACAGCCAGATTCCAGTTTCAGGGGAGCATGGAAGGGGATGGCATCCCTGGTTGGAGAGACCCCATCTCTTCAATTTGGTCATTCACTTTCCTGAGGTCGTGGAGGAGCCGCCATTTATCCTTGCCAGGCTTCTTAATAACAAACACCGGGGAGTTCCAGGGAGACTGAGACTCCACGATGTGCCCCTTGGCCAATTGCTCCTCCACGAGTTCCTTCAGCACCTTTAATTTCTCCTTTGAAATCGGCCAGTGGTCTACCCATACTGGGACATCTGATTTCCAATTCAGTTTTTGAGTAGGGCGCTGTTCAGTGGCCACCGCCCAAAACACTGGAGGGGCATTTGGGATATCAATTTTTGCCCCCCACTGGGCTAATGTGTCTCTCCCCCACAGGGGCTCTGGATAGTCTAAAACAAACGGGCGCACAGAAGCCAATTGCCCGCTTGGCCCCTCAATTTGGACCATGCTTCTAGATTGTCTTGCCAGTTGGATCCCTCCAATACCCTGGACTTGAGCCGACACGTTTTGTAAATCCCAATGTGACGGCCACATTGTAGATGGAATGACCGTCACATCTGCCCCTGTGTCCAGTGTCCCAGTGAAATAGCTTTTCTCCCCACCCTTTGTTAATGAACATGTCACCTGGGGCTTGTCCTTGTTCAGAACCTGCACCCAGGCGATGGTTATCGGATTCCTCAGGTCTGGTACTGGAATGGCCTGAGTGATTACTTGTCCTGTCAGTAGGAACGTGGGTGGGTGGACACTGCGCAGCCAGATGAGAATTTGCTTCGGGTCAGAATAAAAAAGGCCAGGGGCGATTTCCACGCCCTCCGGAGTAAACTTCGTGTCCCCAATGACCATATACTTGCATTTGATCCGGGACAAGGTATGCTGTCGTGACCCGTCCACACGGACAAAATGCCACTCCGAGGTATTCAGATGTAACGGAGATGTCAACTTCAACCTGTAGGGAGAGTAAAAATTTTCACGTTAAAATGGGAAAAGACCTCTCCCACTCAGGTGAGACTGAAACATTTGGTGGTGCGTCACAGTCGGTTAGGAAAGTCATGTCCGGTAAAGAATTTGTTTTAAAACCTCTTCCCCCTCCCCCTTCTGGCTGGCCTCCTGACTCACTTTTTTCTTCACGTGAGTCAGGGGCGCACTCACCATTTAGTTTTTTTGCTGTTGGGGACGGGCCCCGGTATTGTGGGGCCTATTTCCCCCTCCTCCCCCCTGCTGTGCTGCTTTGAACTTATTAAACTCGTTCTTTATTGGGCAATCTGATGCCCAATGTCCCATTTGATTGCACAACAAGCACTTGTTCCTCTGCTGTGTCCGTGGTGTCGCAGCAGTTTGTTGAGGCACGCCAGTCATAGCGTTGTCAATTGCTGCGACCTTTTTGGGCGGTGTTGGTTTAACAGGGACAGCTGTCACCTTCCTTCGGCAAACTTCTAGCATCTGCGGTAACGGTGGAGGATCCCAAGACAGGCTCATTATTGCGGCTCGACATTTCTCATTAGCATTTGCCAATGCGACATCTCGGATGGTGTCCTATCTCGAGCTCTCGTTAGGGACTTGGAATTCCACTGCTTTGCGGATCCTCTCTACAAAAGCTTTAAAAGTTTCTGAAGCCCCTTGGTCTATTTTTGTATATGGAATCTCTGGACCTTCGAGCTTCATTTGAAGGAAGGTCTTTTCCGCGCAGTCACGTGACGCGTCAAGGCAGGCTTTAGGAATTTCTCGGGCCTGCTTTGAGGCATCTTCCCATTCCCCTTCACCGCTCAGGTGTTCCAGAGAAATGACCGCATTACTGGCATCAACTACCGTTAAAGGGTTATTCCAAAGGACAGGAAGGAGGTCCCTCAACCTTCTCTTCCACTTCCCTTCCCACTCGAGAAGCTCAGTGGGATTGAGGAGACATTTGAAGAGGGCTCGCAAATCTGCTGGGATTAGGGTGGAAGTAGCCAATGTGGCCTGAAGTAGGCCTCTAAAATATTCATCCTTCCTCCCAAACTCCTTCTGTGCTTTGCATAACTCTTTAAAATTTTGTTGGGTGTGGGGCTGCCACCTCGGCTGTAAATTTCCCCCCCTTCCTGGAACAAAAGTCACCGGAGCGATGGATGGGATGTCCTCCAGTTCTGGGTTCCGGTCCCCTAGCCCCTCCCATCCGGCCTCCCAGGCATGGGAACCGGATGTTAGGGCGTGGGAACCGGAAGTCAGGAGTGCGGCGGGGACTGACTGCATGGGGGTGGAGAAATCTGGGGGAGGAGGCAACTTTGGGGGAGTGGCTGGGAAAGGGGCGGCACCGTGGGAATAGGCTTTAGGGGTGGAGAAATCTGGGGGAGGAGGCAACTTTGGGGGAGTGGCTGGGAAAGGGGCGGCACCGTGGGAATTAACTTTGGGGGTGGAGTTTGGGGAAAGGAAGGGGTTGGGCAAGGGAAGGAAGGGGTTGGGATTAGGATGCAAGGGCTTAGGGGAAGAAGAAGGGGATGAGAAAGGACTTGCCATGTGGCACCCACCATCTTGAGTCCCAAAGGACTCGGCGCCATTTTGTCTCCTCATTACTCTCGGTGAAGAGTGAGGAGAACCCTGTAATGAGGGAGATGGGGAACATTCAGGGGAAGAACAAAGGGAAGAATCTCAGGAAGGAATATAGGTTATTTGGGGTTCTGGATTAAAACGAACAATAGGTTTCTTAACAGGGATAGGAGACTTTCGGGTCAGGACAGGGGATTTCTGAACTTGGGAAGAAAATCTCCTAACTTGGGAAGGTTGGGGCGAGGGGTGACCCTGGAAAGTCTGGCCAGGACTTTCCAGGCGAGGGGTCCGGGGCACCCGAGGGGAGCCAGGGAGTCGGCGGCAGCCCCGCGGACTTTTATCAGCCCGGGCTGCTCCACTCGGAGTGCCAGTCGGTGGGATGGAAGGAAGGGTAGGATTCGAGGGTGAAACCGGGGAAACTAAACTGAAACCGGGCTGCTTGAGTTCAACTTTCAGGGATCTTTGTAAAGCGTCCTTAATAAGGACGATCAATGTAGCATGTTTATTTAGCTTTTTTGTTAAATTTTGACAACCTGAAGTCTCCAATTGTTTGATTCGATCCTCTACAAATTGCCAGAATTTGGGGTTTCTAATTTGAGTCGGTGTGATCCCTGAAAATTGCTCAAAGAGCCACAAAACCAGCTTTTTAACTCGCCGCCTTGAAAACTGAATCCCCCCATCCTCCAGGAGTCCCACAACTTGGTGAAATGCCTCTCACTGCACTGCAGACAGTTTGGCACCCGTCGTTAAAGAATGCAGTGCAACCACAATACAGTGGACTGGAGAACAAAACTAAACTTCCAACAAAGAATAGCAACCGGAATTTGAAAACCGAGGGGGAACTCACACAAAACAGGCTAGCTCACACTCATACACACACTCTCACAATACAAGCAAATTTCCCTCCCCGGGGCTGCGCAGCTCTCAACTGGCAAGCTACCCAGTCCTTTGGGTAACCTTGGGTCTCCGTATAGGATCCCCAGAGCACCTTTCCCACACGTGGGGGTACTCACCAATTCCGGGAGAAAAACGATCCAGTCCACTGGTGTCCACCGGACGGAGATCCCTGGTGCAGGGGATTACCTCCGTCGATCCCCAGGAGCGCTCCCCTCCAAAACAGGGGCTGCTGCCACTGAGGTAGGGTGACGTCCAAAAGATATCTTCTTGGAATTAAAATCCACTATCTTCCCGTGGGGTCCGATGGGACAGGGGCCCCACGTTGGGCGCCACGCCTGTCGCTGTGCCTTTTGTGAGTCCTTCAGGGATGCCTGGCTGCACCAAGGAAACAGCGGCAGTATATGTGCAGCCTTTGGCTCTGGGTCGTCTGCCCCAGAGATTCTAGCTGCAGCTTTGGGTTCTTCTTTTCCCTGATGTCCCAATAAATAAGGGTGACGCAGGTGGACAGAGAGAGGCAGACTCTGTATCCGGGCTTTGATCCGATTTATTAGCCCTCCCTGAGAGAGGACCTCAACCGAAGGGAGCCAGGGATCCAGAGCCCCTAGCACTACTGTGCACAGGGTTTTATTCAGAGGGAGGGTCAGGGGGAGTTAACAACAATCAACCAATAACAATCAGGGGGAATGCCCGAACATATGTAACAAACAGGAACCAGAACCAACCAGGGGATGGGAGGAGGGTCTTGGGGTGGCCCCAGCCTATCACTCGACGCCTTCCCTGGAACCTTCCAGACGAAGAGGTGAGGCTGTCGAGTGACAGGCAGGGCAGGGAGGGGAGGAGAAGCGTGAATGACAACAGATACTTTGGAGAACTGGGAGGGGAAATCTTAATTGACAAAGGAAGGTACTAACTCTTAGGGGTGTATTGGTCAGAACCATTTGTGGCACACTGCCACACCAGGGTGTGTGCAACAGGGGGAATAAACCAAACATTTCAGGGGAGGAACAGGACAAACCACTAAACAGAATACAACACCCTCCCTTACGTTTAGTAAGTTCAAGTAAGTTCAAGTAGTTGTGAAAGATAAAGAATTTGTAACTTCTTACCAGCATAGCCTGTATTCTAATTCAGAAGTTTGGGGCCAGCCGAACTGGAAGGGAGAAGCCATTCTTTGTCACCAGCAGATGACATCATCAGAGCCTGTCCAGAGCTGCCGTCCCACTGTCCTGCCAGAGAGGAGTGGCCTCGGCCTAGAACATGCAAATGAGAGAAGAGGCTGCTGGGACTAGAGCACAGAGACCAACAAACAGTCTTCTAGAGAATCAACAGAGCTGAATTCAATCACATTGGTGATATTCCCAGCTCTGCACTACCAACGCGGTTCTCTGTTTACGTTCCTCAGTCTTGCTCTCAGTTACAGGTCACATCCCCAGCAGGAACCCCCTAGACAAATGAGCTACCGATGCCTTCCTGGGATTTCCCGTGAGGCTGGAAGCCCCGATCCTGATATAAACGAGGCCGTGACTCCGATGGAAAAACAAAACAAAGGCCAATCGTTTATTGAAATAAGACAAAAAAAAAAAAATAGCTGCAGGAGCTAGGGCTTAAGCTAGTCTCAACCCACGCAGCAACACAGACAACTGGCAACCCTCTACAACCACGAGAGAGAGAGAGAAGCCGCCTTGAGGGCAGTCAGTCCCCTTTTATAATCTTCTGCTGGTCTGTGATTGGTGGTTCTCTTGATCCATGTGCTGATTGGTGGAAAGTCTAGTTCTGATTGGTCTTCATGGAGGGACATTCCTGACGTATCATTTTTTCCCACCTTGATATGATTGGCTCATTGTCTTAATTAATAGGGGCTTCGGATCAATAGTTCTCTTTTTGTCACTTGTCTCTTCTTTGAGGTGATTCTCCACTGTCCTATCTGCCAGCAACAATGACTATACACATACTTCTTATAACAACTCTAAACCTAACATTCTTAACAACATTTTAACTGTTACAATTCACAACCGGGTAGATTGCCAAAAATAACTTCAACATACACTCCGTTTCAAACTGAAATGATACTTATAAGTTACAATAGGAATTCATATAACCTGTAACAAACTTTTAACTTTTCCCATTTATAACAATCCGACTCCACCCGCACCTCGGCAGACGGATCACCAGAACCTCCTCCTCCTGGCGGCGAAGACCCCTGAGGCTGGCTCCTGGACAGGTCCCCTCCCTGCTGACCCCCAATAATGAAGAGCTGATTCCGTGAATAAAGGCTTCGGCCCTGGATTTTATTTATATCAGAGACAATCCAGAAAACATAGCTAATCTTGTTAATAGGGCTATCAAGACACAAAACGCAGACTGAAGTGATCTGAATGTAATGCTAGACACATGACTAGGTGAAACAGAAAAAGAGATAGTTAAAAGGCTGCTATATTTGCTATAGAGACTTTAATTACAACTGGAATTCTTCAAGGGCCAGTTAATGATATTTTTCCCTTTAACTGACTCAGGGTGGGACCCCAATGTGGCAGAACAAATGCCAAAGGTGAAAGGTTATCAGAATTGTATACTACTTGGCCTAAAACATGCTGTCCTGTTGCGGTGCACAATTGAATTTTAATCAAATTGTCCTTAAAAGAAAAAGGTTTGTTCTGACCCTCCTCGGTAGGTTCCTAATGGTTTGTCCCTACATGTCATTCACCCTCACTCCTCCTAGTTCTCCAGATCCTTCTCTGTCTATCTTAGTTGATCCCTTCCCCTTTACCAAATAAAGTCATTCTCCCCACTCCCTCCTAAGTGTCAATCCCCCAAACCCACTCCTCAGTTCTTCGGTTCAATTCAGTTGTTGATAGGTTTGTTGGAGCTGGTCACTCTCAGGTTTGTTTCTGATTTGTCAAAGTTTTGATTGAAGCTTGATGTACCCTTTCCCTTGTTCTCTGTAATTGGTGGATCGTCTGTACCCTCCCCTTGTTCCACTCCTCCTTTTAAGCCTGTGTAATCCTTTGTTCGAGGCTCTCGGGGCTCCGGGTGTTACCACAGCAACACCTGCTGTGCGTGGCCCTGGAGTCTGGGACCTTGCTACTACGCTGCTTCCCTTCCCAGGTTAGCTAATAAACTAGCTTGGGGAATCAGCAACGTGTAGCCCTCCCTTCTTCTTTGCTTCACCCCATCGTCGCTCTCAACCATCAACTCCCTGAGCATAGAGGAATACAGCAGGCAGTGAGGTGAGCAGCGTGGATCACCTCCACGCCTGGTAGGCTCGGTGGGATCCTCTCCAGAGGCTTCCCACAGCCCCCCAATATGCCGCACGCTTAGAGGGACTCAGAGAGCCGGGCAAAGCCGACGTCACCTCAAAAAGGGCAGTTGTGACAGCTGGTGCCGAATGTGGGGCCCCCAGCGACATCGGACCCCGCGGAGAAGTCTGCGCTTTGTGGATTTTCCCTGTGCGTACCAGACCCTGGACCGTCAGCAGCTGCATCACGAGCAAACCACGTTATAGTGGTCATGCCATGGACAGAGTCCTTGGAGCCGTTCCTGGGAGTGAAGACCCCTTCGGATCCAGCTTCTGTTCCTGGTTTCACCTGACTCCCAGATTTGATGAGTATAGGGGAAAGGGCCCCTGTCAGGTGGAGGTGCTCTGTCCCTTGGTGAGGGGTCAAGGGCGGGCTATACGCTGCTAGTCAGCTGCGCATTGCACCTCATTTCACCCCGGGTGGGATCCAGTCCCTTTTCTGTTTTAGTTTTCTTTAAGTGACTGAAGGGGGCAGAAGAGCTCTGCTGCAACCATGGGTGCGAGGTTGTCAGCAGAGCATAGGGAGGTTTCAGTCCAAGCTGGGGAATCCCTGAGGGGGGCGGGACTCGTTGTTTCTAAGTCCCAGTTAAAGAAGTTCTTGTGTCGGCTGTTCTGTCGCTTCCCGGAGGTTAAGGTCGAGGATATTAAAAGCTTGAGGTTTTGGGAGTCTGTTGGTGCCCTGTTGTCAGATGAAGTACCTTGTTGTAAAAAGAGAGGGGATTATTTAGAAATGTTTGTTCAGATCCACTCGGTTGTTTCTGGTGCCCGTCCTTATACCTCTACCTCAGGGAAGACGAGCCAACTGACTCGTTCTTCTCCAGCTACTTCTTCTTCTCCCTCCTTCCCCCATGCGCCATTCCCCTTCTATCCCAAGTACTGCTGAGCTCGGAGAGACAGCCCGTGCGTCACGCATGCAGGGCCCCTGTGATCCCGCGCCACATGTCCCTGGTCCCTCTCAGCCCCCCAGGTACCCTGGCCCTGTCTGTCAGCTGGTGGCAGGCAGGGAAGCTTATCCTAAACCTGGCTCCAACCCTTTTTCCCCAGTTATGTCTCCCCAGTACGCCCAGTTGCTTCCCCAGGCTAGTTTGTTCTCCCTGACCCTGACTGCTTGTCCCAACCCTCTTTCTCAAGATGGCTCCCGGGCTTCACAAGATGGCGGGCACCTCGTGGCAGGGCTTCCATCTTGTGCCTGCTCTTCTCTCCCCCATAATCCCTTCCTTCATGCTCCCAACCCTTTTCTTTGTTCGGATCCCTCCCATTTCCTTCCTACTTCTGTTGCATCACTCCCTTCCTCCGCTCCTCCCATGTCCTGTGCTCCTCCCATTGTTCCTCCTACTACCCTTCCCATGGCAAAGGCTCCTCCCTCTGAAGCACCACGCCTTTTGTCATCTTTTAAGCCAACGCCCACAATTACATCACCTGTAACATCACCGCTTGAACCGCCCACAAAGGCAGACTCTCAAGTTCCTCCCATGGTTTCCCCTCCCCCAGAAGCCCCTCCCATAGAGGCAGGGCCTTGAAATTTTCCCACGGCAAATTTTCCCACACCCTCCCTTGCTTCCGACCCTACACTTCCAGTCCTGTTCCTGCCTCCCCTAGGCCTATGTCCACCTCCCGTCCCTTGCAACTGCAACCCACTTCTCTTGTGTCCTTCTCTCATGTCCCACCACCCCCTCTTCCTTCCCATAGTCCACCAAATACTGCGGCTGTGCCCCGTCCTCAAATCCCCACTCACTCCTGGAACGCCTCCGGCTAGCTCGAGGCACTGCCACTGCTAGGGGTGCAGCCTCCACTGTCTGCCAGGCAGGCAGAGTCAGCTGTTGCTGCAGCTCCGAGGATCCGACTGCTCGCCTTCACCTCGTGTAGGACGAAGCCACTTTGTATCCATGCTCGGCAGAGTAAAGAGGCGACGCTCTGGTCTCTTTCAATCTTGAGTTTATTACAGTAACCCAACAGGGCTACTGTCCTCAAGGGGGGAGAGACTCAGAGAGCCCCGAACCAGGGAAGACAGGGGATTTTAACTGGGGGAGGAGAATGGGGAAGGGTCAGGTCCCGGGCCAATGGGGATAAGGTAGGGTGTGGTGAAGGGGATGAGGGTTGTGGATAACAACCAATCAACCTGGAGTTAGGGAGGAACCCTCTCAGGCTGGCCAATCACTCGACGCCCCTCCGAGAACCTTCCAGACAAAGGGAGGAGGGCTAGAGTGACTGGCACAGCACTGAGGGGAGGAGGAATGGGAGTGACAGGGAAGGTGCGGGAACAAAAGTGGGGCAGAACAGGGATTGACAGACCCAAGGGGTGTGTACAACAAGGGGACGAACCAAACACCTCAGGGGAGGAACAGAACAAACCATTTAACAGAACACAACACAACATCTCCCCCTTTTTGTTTTAACAAAGGTAATAAACTAAAATGAGGTAAACTGATAAGGAGGAGGTTAATATTCTGAATTGGGGTAAAGGTCCGCAAACCATTCTTGTTCGGTGGCCCAGGGTCGACAAGCCTCCGGAATGGGGGCTTCAATCTCCGGGGCCACGTCTCTATCATCTGGACCGGGGTAATCGATCCAGCACGGGACCTCTACCCTATTTACCTCACGAGGGGAGGTCAGCTTCCTAATGAGGCTGGTAACCACACATTTTATTAAGCAAAAACTTATACAAACTGTAATAATAACAATAACAACAGTAAAAATACTTTTTAGGATGGAGGCTAACCAGGAAGAAAGTCCCCATTTCTGCAGGAGGTTGCCCAACCAGTCCTAAGTTTCCCTCTTAATTTTGGCCACCATATTCTTCATTTTCCCAAGGGTAGTGTGAATGTTCTCTGCCTTGGATGATAAGTTCAGGCAGCACATGCCTTGGAACTCCTCGCAGCGATGATCATGGAGGAGCAGGAGGTAGTCGATCGTGGCCTATTCTGAAGGGTGGCCTGCCTCGTCGTTTCCTCCTCTGCTAGGAGGTACTCAATGGCCGCTGAAGTCAGATTGGCTTGCTTAGCCACCCAGCACTCTAGGTGTGCCAATTCACCCAGGGACTTGGCGGCGGACACCCAAGGCAATAGAACAGTGACCGCTATGCTTTTTGTGACACCCCAATGAGTAATGTTTTCATTACAAGCCGGGTCCAGATTAGCTACATCTCTTTTGGATCTGGCCAATTGCTTAGAGGAATTTGCACTGTGCCAATTAACCAAATTTGTCCGGCCGGGGGTAAGCAGGCTCAAACGGCCGAGAGAACACGGACCTCCTGTTAGACGAGGGGGGATGCCCGCCCAGGCCAGGTTGCCACAAATCAAGAACACACCCTTTAGGAGAGCCCACGGTTCTACCTCAACAGACCGGGTTAGAGTAATGTTTATGGTGTTATTACACCAATTCTCCGGTAGCCATTCCGGTTCCGTAGGGGACATGGCATTTATCTGGGGCAGCCAGAAGACAGGCACCCTGGTGCTTTCTAAGTTCACACAAAACCCTGCCTTGGCAGAACAATAAAGATGGAATTTCTGCGGCTCCCCTGGGAGTGGAGGAATTCTGGTCACCCAATCTTTCCACGATGCCATAGGGTTTGAAGCGGCACGTGGATCCGTGGCACCTATCTGCCTGGCAATTATTCTCATCTCCGCTGGGAATTCATTGTATTGCAAGGGGATCCCCACAAGACAAGTGGCCAGTGGGTCTGAGGCTGCTGTAGACGACAGGCATAGGTGGTCTTGTCCTGTTGCTTGGACCAATGACCTCTATACATTCTTCTTCGGGGTTGGGGTGTACCAAGTATCACCTTGTTTCATAACCGGAAACAGGATGATGACCAGCAGTACAATGAAGAATCCATAAAGGGTCCTGGCTAGCCCCATCCTGAAGGTTAACTGTAAATATAAAAACAACACTGTGAATGGGATAAACACGGACGAGGTAAAAGGACAGCGTCCGGCGCCGCTTCCTTCTCCAGCTCGCAGTTCTGACCTGCAGTGTGTGTTCTCTGTCCTCAACTTTGGGGATAAAAGGTCTTACCCATTTGGCCGGTATCCACTTCACGCCTGAGGGAGTGGATACACAAGCGTATCCTCTCCCCCACGTGATCAAATCAGGGGGTCCTTCCACCTGACGGGTCTCTGGATTCTTAACGAGTACCAGTGGCCGCTCCTTCAGCTGGAGTTGGCGGTTCTCCCTAAAGTGCCTCAAAATAGGAGGGTTAAGGTTTTCAAAACTGCAGTTTAGAAAATTTAAGGTGAAAAGTGCCCTGGACAAACGAGTCACCGGTGTTTCAGCCCTTAAGTCAGGATGCTGACGAGCGAGAGCCCTTTTAATCTCCTGATGGGTCCGCTCCACAATTGCTTGGCCTGTAGGGGAATAGGGGATGCCTGTTTTATGTTCTATTCCCCATCGCTGCAGGAACCCCTGGAGTTCCTTGGAAACATACCCAGGCCCATTATCTGTTTTAAGGACTTTGGGGACACCCATAAAAGAGAAGGCCTGAATAAGATGCCGCTGACTGTCTGCGGCTTTCTCGCCTGTGTAGGCGGAGGCATAGACAGCATGGGAGAAAGTGTCCACAGACACATGAACGTACTTCAGCCTGCCAAATAACGTGACATGCGTCACGTCAGACTGCCACACCTCGCAGGCTTGCAAACCCTTCGGGTTTGCGCCTGCTGCGAGGGAGGGAAGTGCCTGCTTTTGGCAGGACGGACAAGCAGCCACAATGGCCCTGGCTTGTTCCCGGGTAAGATGGAACTGCCGGACCTGACTAGGCGCATTTTGGTGGTGGAACTGGTGGCTGATTTTCGCCTGTTGGAAGACGTCAGGGAGTGGAGCCGTTGCTGTAGGGGCAGCGAGAGCATCAGCCCTCCTGTTCCCCTCAGCAATGAACCCCGGCAAATCAGTGTGTGACCTGACGTGCATCACATAAAAGGGTTGCTCTCGGTGGGAGATCAATCTAACTAATTTTGAGAGCAATTCGAATAAAGCGATGTTGGAGACCTCATGCAAGATCGCATTTTCCGCCCTCAACACGACCCCTGCCACATAGGCAGAGTCGGTCACCAAATTAAATGGTTCAGAGAACCTCTCAAAGTCCCTGACGACTGCGGCCAACTCAGCTACCTGAGGGGATCCCTCCACCTCAGTGACGTCAGACTCCCACTGCTGAGTTTGAGGATTTTTCCAAGTCACAACTGACTTGTGGGATCCTCCGGACACGTCAGTGAAAACTGTCAGTGCCTTTAGAGGTTTGTGGCTCTGAACGCTCTTTAGAGATAATTTAAATGGGACTTGCGAATTAAAAATTTTGTGGGCCGGCCGATGAATTGAAATTTGACCCGTGAACCCATCGAGGGCAAACTGCAATGCCTCGTTCTCTTGGAGCAGGCGCTCCAACATCAATTTCGTAAATTGGCCCAATTTCAGCCGAATTGGAATGTGAATGCAGTCGAAGTCGCAACCTGCCAGTTCCCTGACGCGGAGCCTACCCTTTCTGATAAGCTCCGCCACCAGTTCCTGTGGCTGCGTCATCCTCTTGGACCAGGTGTGGCTGAGGAATACCCACTCTATGATCAAGAGTGGGTCCCCCCGCCCACGGTCTGTGGCCTTCTCCTTCCCCTCCCACTGGAAAATCATCCCGTGGAGGTGTGGCAGCTTACCTAGGAGGATGAACTTAAATGGCAGGTCTGGGTTGCACCGATGTGCCTGTCGATAGGACATCGCGGCCTGGACTTTCTCCAATGAAGCCCGTGCCTCTGGGGTAAGGGACCTAGGAGAACTCAGCTCCTCTCCCCCTTTCAATAAATTGAAAAGGGGGGCCAGGTCTTCGGTGGTGAGACCCAGCCAAGGCCTTACCCAGTTCAACGATCCACACAGGCTGTGGACGTCCGCCAAAGTCTTGACCTCAGGGTCAATTGCCAGTTTCTGAGGAACAATGGTCCTCTTGTTGATCTCCAGGCCCAGATACTTCCAAGGTGGCATCCTTTGAATCTTTTCCTCCTGGAGTTCAAATCCTGCAGCAACCAAAGAATTTATTGTGAGGTCAAGTGCATGTGTGAGTATGTCCTTGTTGGGGGCACAAATGAGCACATCATCCATGTAGTGGAGGATGATGGCTCCACCCACTGCTGCACGCACTGGGGAAAGCAAGGAAGAGACATACCACTGGCGAATGACTGGACTGTTCTTCATCCCTTGGGGAAGGACCTTCCAGTGGTACCTTTTCCTTGGGGCTTCTCAGTTGATGGTGGGCACCGACAAGGCAAACCGTGGGGCATCGTCAGGGTGTAGGGGAATTTGAAAGAAACAATCCTTAATATCGAGAACAGCCGATTCCCAATTACGGGGGAGCATTGTTGGGGACGG
>WAAE01022741.1:0-43342 GCA_013400495.1 Nicator chloris
TTAAATGAGCAGAACAACCTACGCTCCAAATGTACGTGCTACTATTTAAAAGATTTATTTAATATAGATTATAAGCAAATGTATATTTGATATGTTCTCTGGTTTTTAAGGCCAGTAAGTTTCTCCTGGTCAGGCATTCAGCAAAACTTTTTCATTCACAAGACAGTCCCTGTAATTTTGATAGTCTGCCATTTGAAAAGAGTGCTACAAAGATTCTTAATTAGCTCTGTAAACAAGAATGAAAACTTTAAAATGTTTGGTTGCCCATAAAGCGCTGCTGATTTTGGCAGCTGAGCACCTGCACATCAAAGTGCTTTACTCAAAACACTGCTGCTTTCCCTTCACCACTTTAAAGCTCTCTGTAAGGTGCAGGACTCAAGGAAAAACAAGATGCAATGAGGAGAAATATAGGAAGATATTATGATGTTTAAAATCAGTTTTGTGGCTGAAAAAGGTCACTTCCACCACCTGCAACTCTCCGTGTACCAATATTGGGACAAAGTTCTAGAGCTTCCAGTTATGGGGAATTCCTGTACCTCACCCACAGGACAAGAACATGGAAACTCTCTGAACATGCATTTCATGAGAAGAGTGAAAAAGCTCTTCCTTACCTTCTCACCAAAGAGGCAAAAAAAACCCCAACAAAATCCTCCCCCAGATTTCATCACAAGTGAGGCAGAATAAACATGGGGTAGTGGAAAGTGAAACTACAATGCTCTTACATTTATATACTCAAGTCCAAAAAAATTACTGAATTTATAAAATCACAGAAAAAGAACCCCAAACCCACACGTCTCTAGTAATTAGGGATATTCACTTGGAGACATCAGACAAACAGATAGTATTAACATGTAATATTTGAATATTCTATCACAAATTTAATCTGTAGCATTTGGAATGTGGGCACATCTTTAAATATTCACTTTAAAGTATGGGAAATTAAAAATATCATTTTCTCAGCACAGGGCTGAGAAATTCAATGACCATTTATTTGACTGAGCAGGCAACCAATTCCAAGTTCTACCATAAGTTTAAATTTCATTAAGTACAAGATTATTGACAAGATTAATTTTTTAGGCATCTCTATTATTTTGCAGCAATTCCAAGGTATTCATTTATATCCTATTGAGAGTTTTTCATATAAAGTATAGAATTACACCTGTCTTTTGTTAAGAACAAAAACACTATAAATTAGGTCAATTTCTCACTCAACACACATATCATTTTAAAACATTTCTTCAAAACCCAACCAATTTGGCATAATTATTTCCCTATAATGGAAATATACATTTCAGATGATTCTGCATGAACATGTAGACATCCTAGCCCATAGATTATGATAATTTTGAGTTTTGGTTGCCTAGCGAAATAAGGATCTGGAAATGAGAGCTGTTTTCCCATCTAAAAATTTATCTCAAGAAAGCAGTTGCCCGGGAATGCAATTCAATTTTACCAGTGATCAAAAAAATTCTCATGGGGGATACTACTCCTCTGATCAATGCAGTTTGGAGTAAATTAAAATGTTTCATGGCATCCTGTGTGTGCCACAATAAAGAAATGTATTCATTGCAAAGTTCTTATTTAAGTAGAAATGTTTTGATTTTTTTTTCTCTTGGTTGATAACATCACTTTCAAAATATTTTAATGCCTGTATTGTATTCATGTACAATAAAACACTCAATGCAAAATACACATTACAGTGAATTAACATTAACAGAGTACAATATTTCAGCAAATTCAGGCTGACATGTTTCAAGTCTTTTGTATTTTAGGAAATGTTACCATTTTGCTTCTTTTTCGCTTCCTTTTTTTGTTATTGTTTTTGGGGTTTTTTGGGTTTTTTGGTTTTTTTTCTTTAAGACTTGCTCTCTCATGTGGAATTGGATACTGTTCTTCTGACTAGCACTGCTTTTCTACACTGTTCACCTCCCAGCATAACTGCCCTGGAAAAGTCCTAATTGGAAAAAAATCTAATAAAGTGCATGAGTTGTTAGGAACTAGGACAGGTGTGCTTTCTCTTTGTTATACAGGAGCAGACATTCTTGAGAGACTGATAGATTGGGAGAGCTGAAAAGGATGAGACCATTTTGGTGCCATAATAGGATGAAGAGAGCAATCCTTTCAGAGATCTTTCTGTTGCTGTTTGGCACCTCTAATGAGCTCCTGTGGCCCATGGGCAACTAAAGGTAGCTGGAGTGTGCCAGAAAGGGTGCACTGAGCAGTGTGCATGCCCAGGGTCACAGGGTACGAGTAAGAGGTGGCAAACACCAGAAAAAATGTTCAGGAGACTTCTGGCTGCCAATGAAAGCCAGGAATTCCCAGTACACTGTTCCAGAAATAAGGGTATGGCAGATGCAAAAGTGTCTATTATTTTAACAGCAACAACAGCCTAGGTTTTCTAGTTTTTCTTCCTTCACATCTTAGATGGGTTTGGTTTTCTTCCTAGATCACATCAATGTGGTACCAGGACACGTATGACTTTGTCAAGGTGAGTACTGAAAACCAAGAAAAAGGTAATTCTGCAAACTGCTCTGAAAACTGCTGTCTAGTTCAGTGCAGCACAATCTTCCTATGACAAGGATTTTCCAAATGCCTAATTTGAAATTCCTGTTCTGCTTATTCATCCTGCAGCTCTGACTTGTCTGCAGTTACAACTTGGTCACCTCCTTTGCTGCTTCTGTGCTGTCAGCTGCTGATGTGAGTAACATCCAAAGGCTACAACAGAAGCATTAACAGTGCCATGCATTAAATCTGAGTTTTATACAAAAAGTATTTGCAAGGAGGAAAAATGTCACAATCTCACGGAGAGTTGCACTGACGAATTTCTGATCACACTGCATTTGACAAGCTCCAAGGCTTAAAAAAGTTAAGACTGTATGTAAATGGATAGCTCTGCAAAACCAAAGCCTCTCTAAACAATGCAATTCACCCATCCACTGAATATTCTTGAGAGCTCTTACTGCCACATCCAGCCAACAGAAGTAACTTACGTGGACTTACACACATCTGTGTGGATCACAGATATTTTAGTTAGAAACACAGTTTAATTCTCTTCCCACATCTTAAGTTCTCATTTTCAAACTGAATTATACATAGTGATATTTTAATGAAGCTCTGATTATTCACTTTAATTGGCACAAGACAAAGCTCGCCTTCTCTGAAAATATTCTCATTGCAACTCTTGGTGTTGAAAATCTCTTCAGATTAAATTGGCTATTTAGATGGCTGGAAAGGAGAGCAATTTCTCATTTACATGTTGAATAAACTATTTGACTTGGTTAATTTCCAAACCAGCTGCTTTCACTGGAAAGGCAGATCACAGTCATTATCTGTTTTGTTGGGTTTTAGGTGAAATATGCTCTCCATTCCATGGCTGCATGAGGTACAGTGATCTTAAGAGATGGATAAAAGCTGGCATAGGTAACCAAGCAGCAGGAATAGCCATAGTTCAGACAGCAGTCTGACAAGCTGAATTTGGTCATTCCCTCCATCATGAACTTCCTAAACAATCATTTCCCTCTGCCTCATTTCCCACTGTGTTGACTGGAAAGTGCCCTGCCACAAGAGAGCATTCAGGTAGGCAATGAGATATTACAATGATGGACATAGCATAACGTGCTATTTGCACTGCAAAATAGAGTCTGTGAAACTTCTTGAGATACCAGGGCCTATTCAATGGCACTTTCTTCTAAAATTGCCTGAAAAAAAAGTGCTCTCAGGCGTGTGCAAAGGTCTGTCATGGGAAAAAAAATGAGAGGAGTTATACTTTTTGTCCTAGCTTTATACCAAATAAAATGAAGGGTTATTTAAACTAGACATAGCCCAGCAAACAACAGCTAAGACATACTTAAAATACAGTGTACACATCCCCAAAAAATAACAGTTCCAAAAGGTCAAGTTTTTATGTATCCCTTTTGGAAACCAAATACCAGTCGTCTGCAATTTCCCTTGAACAAATCAAAATTGAGAAAAAAAGATGAGTCCTGAAAAGGTCATTTTGTTGCTAGATCCAAGGAACAGATATTTAATGTATTGCACATTAGCAAGCAAAGAGCAAAATGTGAATCTGCTGTGACTTCAGCTTTTGGAACTTTTTATACTGGAATAGAATTCCCATCTCTAGAACACTGGAAGTGGCACCCTGGATGATGCTCATTTGCCACTAATTTATGGGGGATCATGTTACAACAAAGTTGTGTTTGACCCTTCATATTTTTTTCCCTAAAGAATATTTTGGCATGGGGAGATTTTTTGGGTGCTAAGAATCAATAATAAACTCAAAATTCAATTTTCTGCTTTAAAATTTAAGAAGTGCTAAACAAGACCTAATCCTATTATCTCTTTCACTTGGATCACGATGAATCCATGTTGCACATTTACACAGATCTGTAACCACAAACATTTTAAAGGTTCCTAAAGATGTACTTAAGTCTTTCAAGTAGGCCTTGCTAATCCCAGAACTGTGCTCTTATCCCTAATCAAATGGGTTTAAAAAATCCTTTCAGCAAACTGTTGAATATTTGGCTGTTAGCTAGCAGAGCCATTTTCAGCTGACAGAAAATTTCTAAAAATGCTTGTTCTGCAAAGTAATTCTGTGTACAGAGAAAAGAGCCAGATCAACTAATTACAGATGTTGAAATGTTTCCACAGAAGACATCCTGTATTTGCCTAACAACAGTTGTTCATAAGTGAATCTAGTAAAATGTCTTAAAATGATTTCAGAACATGACAGAGAGAGTCAAGTATCGTATGGTGCAAACTACCCCTGTCATCTACAATGCTGCCACATAAATAATGCTTTCAAAATGTTTTCTAAAAAACTACTTAATGTAACTACCTGTGAGTGAAATAGTCAGAGCGTGAAACTTCCTTCAAGTAACAAAATCTCAGCCCTTCCTATCAACATTGTTAAGCTATGGCCTTTTGCCATGAGGCACAGTGAATATTATCCATTATTATTATAACTGTTAAAAACCAGCTTTGGTTATTTATCTTAATCGACAGATGTCACATTGGTAAGCCCAGCTCTTCCTAAAGTAATTCAAATTGCTTTAAAGATAGTAAACATGTTCTGATAAAGGAAACTGGCTTTAAGTGGTACCCCACGGGATCACTCGGTCCAGCCCTGTGCCTTGGTCCTACACAAGGGCAGTGTGATCATGATTCTTCTGGCAGATGTATGTTAGCAAAAAAGGCCACAGTGGTGGAGGTTCCACAGTCCCTCCAGAACAGTCCCTCCAGAATTCCAGAGCACCTAAATTAAATCTCTATGCTGAAATTTAAGCCAATAGTTTCTTGTATTGTCTGCAGTGGAGACCATTCTCTGCCTACAAGTGAGGAGAAATCTTCCCCCAAATCTCTTGTGTGCTTTACAGGAGTTCTTTTTAAATCTGAAGTTTCCCTTCAACCTTCTCCACTGTAAACAAACATGGGTATGTAAATGTTATCTCACCACTCCTGCTCTCATCTTCAGTGCTCCATTCTGTCTCTTAAATCAACACCAGAATCAGATCCCAGCAGAAGCCCACTCGATGCCCCTTTCCCTTATTGCAATGAACAACTTGTATCCAATAACTTCAAGAATACACTTTGACATTCACTTCCTTTTTGTCTAAAAGCTCTGTTGATCTCTTGTATCAAGAAATTGGGTTTGGCTTGAGACTACTTGTGCTTGAAAAAAATAACATTAAACTTCCATGCTTTTTTCTACATTCCTATAGATAATGTAAAAATTGTTTATCCCAATACTTTCCTAAGAATTAATGATAAATTGCTGGTGCCTAATTGCCCAGTCCTTCCTTTGGTCTCTTCTTTTCTTAGATAGGAATTATCTCTTGTCATACCTGAAATCTTGGAACCCTGACAGGCTCTGGAATCATGTATGTGCTTAGCCAATTCTCTACATATTCTAAAATAAATTTAACCAGACTTTGAAATCTGAAAATATTTAGCAAGTGCTCTCCTACCCATTTTTCTACTTTACTGCTTGATGTTGTACCCCATTTTCACTGTAGGTACTTAACAACTTTTAAAAAGAGGCCCTAACTAAAGCATTTTTTAAAAGAGACTATTTCCTAGCACAGAGAAAGTCAGAAAAAAAGCAGTGTACATACTATTACTTTAAAGAGAAGCTAAAGTGCAGGACATGTATATCTTAATTTGCAAACAATGTCAATGCATTTTTTAACCTACATGACAAAAAAAGGGGAGACACTGGATTTGTTTCTTCTGTGAACTGATGTGAAAAGTTGCAGTCCAAATTATAATGACTGAATTGGAGCTAGGCCAATTTATAAAAAGCTCAAGTGTCTAAAATGTACCTGGATCCCAGGCCCCATAGTCACTTCAGGTGATCAAAATATTCCGATTTTCTTTCCAGATGACATTGAATTCAAGGCTTATATTTCTTTTTCTTCATTTTTTAATGAAATCAGAACATGTACAAAAATTGTAAAAGAAGAGAAATAATAATACTGAGTAGGCAAACTGGGCTGTACTCCAGCAAAGGTGAAGTTTGCCTTTATTATTACCTCTAATTCTTTAAACCATCTATTATTTGAGATTACTGGTACACTGATAAAGTGACAGTGTAAATCAAACTTTTTAAGTGCAGCACCCCTGACAACCATAGAACTACCCTAAAGTGATCCTTTGGAAGCTCCTTAAGGCACAAATGATATCACCATTAGGGAAGTTAAACTGCTGATGTACCATGCCTGACTGATGCCTTGAAATGCTTTCAAGCTTTAATCTTCAGAGTATTTAGCTGAATAACCATCATTGTCACTGCCTTGCAAAGGGGACCAAAAAGAGGTACCTTGACCATTGTTCCTGCCACTTTCAGGCTGGAAATGCCCTGACCCACAGGAATCCCCAGTGTAAGCAGCTGAATGGCCATGCTACAGTACCCGGTGCCACGGTCTTGGATGAGTAAAGGCCTTCCATAAAATCCTTACAAATGTTGACCCTGTGTTATGAGCTTGTTAACTCCCTTTTCATTCAAAATGAGCCTCATTTTTACCTCAACCACTGCATCCAGCAGAAGTTTTAATAGCCAGTGTTTTTCACATCAGCCATTCAATTACAAATCATTAGTAAAGATACAATTGTAAGTTATAGCCAAGATCAGAATAAAAGTCTGGTCACTCCGAATGTACAGAAATTCCTTATAACAAATCCCATCCACTTGGCATTTTCAGCAAGAAGGGGTTTGGATGATCAACATTAAACTAAGATACCCATCTGAAATCTGGTGCTAGCCAAATAAATATTCCAAACGTCACAGATTTGCTCACCATACGTGGTACATTCAGGTCTGCAAGAATTTGGCACGCACTGCTGGGGGAATGGCATGTGGGCACAGCCAGCTCATGTTGTGCAGGGGAGCAAGAGGCTCTGAAAATGATGCAGTTCTGCTGCTTGATCAGAGTAATAATGTGAATTAAAGCAGCTCTCCTGTGTCCATGTTGCTTCTGTTCAAAACAACTGATTTAGCAGATGTGAGATGTAACACTTTTAGTGGGGGTTGCTCAAGTATACATGAACAGTAAAAGCTGATGGAAAAGCTTTCCACGCCTGCTAGAAAACTAAGAAATCAAGCTCACTGAGCATCCCTTACCTTTGAAAGAAACCAAGGAACCAAGACAGTTTGCTCTGAGTTCAAATATCTTGAACAGAAAAGTACAAAAATCAAGAAACTGCTGACAGCAGGAAGTCTGAAACATGTAACATTTCTATGGAGAATTATTTTAAGAGTTGAATTGCTACCCAGCAAGCTAAAGGTATGAGAACTTGTCTAATCTAAAATATTTCAGCTATATCAGAATTTCAGAAACAGAAGGTTTTCAAGCATTAACCACTCCAAAAAGTTTAAAATTCAGTTCTGAAATAAGAAGCACAACACTAATTCCAAGAGACTACCTTGGCAATATCTGTAGCAGCAGCAGTCAGGTTGCTATTCCATTAATCTTAATAATTTTGTGCACAAACCAGCTGCAAACAAAGAAACCTGACTTTCCCAGTACTATTCCTACAAGGGATTGCACCAGTCTGTGTGTGTGCATACTCTACAGATTAGAAAGAAATACTGTGAAGAAGTGAATCCCTCACTCCTGCTACACTGAGACTTTGAATATAAACGTGACAGAGTGTAAATCAAAGCACCCTGGCATTTGGAGCTCCAGTCAGACTGTTTCAAGAGAGAGAAGTGGGGACGATTTAGAGTTCATCAATTATATCACATCAAATTAGCCTCTATCACAGGCTTGCCTTGACAGCTTTCATCTATTTTAATTTACAAGAGAGAGGACAGCCAAGTACAGGATTGTGGCAATGACACAGTCAGAGGGAAGCACAGCACTTCTGTGTCACAGGAATGGAAGGTTTGTCTGAACAGCCACTTCTGGGTCAAACACTGCAGCTACATTCAGTTTCTTTCATTTGCTTTGATCCAACAGCCCTCATCCTCACTTATGGAAGCAATGTACTCAACATATTTTTCGCAGTTCTGCAGTCACTGTCTTTCTGCAGACTCTGTTCTGTATACATCCAACTCACACAGTGATTTACCTTTGCAGTTCAATCCTTAAAATAGATGAGTAGACTAGTGGAATGCTATTGTAACTGTATGTGGTTAGGACATAGGCTACCTACCTGAAAGTAAAATCACTATCAGTAAATTGTTAGAATTTGCCTTCCAACTGACAGACTTTAAATTTGAATTTGCCATGGTTATTTGAAGACACTGACAGTGCTATAACTTAAATCACAGTGAAGCACAGGAAAGCACTGAAGGACCTTACACAGATGTAACTTCACAAAACACTTTATATTAAGAATTCTTCCCTTTGCTATGGATGTGATCCCAAGCACTGTGCATCATTTAAATTGCTGTTTAGAGGCTTAGACAGATTCAAACAGAAAATGGGCCTCGTGTTAGCACTGCATAGTGGGGAATTTGCACAAGGATGAAAAGCCAGCTTTACTGTTTCTACCCACAGTAAATCCTAAGAAAGAAACAGAACAAAAAGACTTTTCCACACAGCATTGTTTCCCTCTTCTCCTAAAACTCTTCCTCTTTTTAACACAGGAAAATGAAAGTAGGAATTTTAAAATGCATATATTGCAATAATTACTTCACCAGAATGAGCAGGGACTTCCAAAAGTGTATTTCCACCCAGCCTCTGTGCACATTGCAATTATGTGCATACCACTTTTACCTGCTTTCCTCTAATATGGCCCATTTCCAAATTAAATACTGCAAGCTTTAGGCAAGTCAAGGTCATCTTTCCCATTCCTTTACTTCCTCCCCAAGCTTGACTTTGCTTTAAGATTTTAAGTAGTGAACTGCTAATAGGATTTTTATGGCAGTCTTAAAGGGTTTTATTAAATAATTGTATCAGATTAAAATGCTTAGGGACAAATAAATTATCAGAATTTCTGACTGCTACTTTTTAGATACTCTCACATGATATTAGGAGTGATTAGTTGGAGCAAAAACTTAAGAGACAATATTATCTTTTACCTGGAATCTTAATTGGCTCCTTTTTATATGCAGTCTTATACAGTTTGTATAAAGAGCAAAGGAATACAACACAATATATTCATGATGTTCCTCTTACAAAACTAAAAACATCAGACATTTTTACATTCTGTAACAGTCTGTCTCTTTCTGAATAGGAATCTTTTACCTGCATTAGACAGAACCCTAAATTTTTCAACAATGTGGCCTTATTTTCTGCTGTTGTTTCCAGCTGGATTGGTTTAAAATGTCAGGGAACCTGCTATGTGTTAATAGTTGTTTTTTTCAAATCTAGATCACCATAATATGTGAGAGAGTTGGAATTTCATTAATTGAAATTTATTTACCAAAAAAAAAGCCAGCAACATCCTTAATTGGGAGACAAAAGAAAACAAAGATATTATCTATGAATTAAAGGTGCCACACATCTCAATGATTTTCCTCAGCAGACCTATATTTATCACAGTGCACACAAAGCAAAGACTTGCCCTCAGGACCTCCTTAAAAAGAGCATGACAACGATTTGGCTAATTAGTTTTCCCTACTTATTATGAATGGAGGGAAGTATTCTAAAATGTAATGCTCAAACCCTTCAACATGAGCTTTGATTTTCTTACTTGGGGCTGTGGTGGTTGGTTGACTATTAACACAGAAAAAGATATTTCTTGATTATGTCAACTTTGTCATTTAAACAGACGTGTTTTAACAAACACGTATGAATTCAAGATGGTATTCACCTCTGCAGTGAAACATTTGTATTCTCTCTCCCATCTAACTGAGGACCAGCAAACTTCCTCTATTTTCATCTGGGTAAGGATCCCACTCAATATGAGCTCTAGCACAGGTTCCAAATGCCAAGTGACAGCAGGGAAGCCTGGGACACTGCAGAGGAGGCAGCTCCTTTCTGTGAAGCAAAGATCAGCTGCTGTCAGTGAAGGTGAGCTGAAAGACCACAAAGGTGTGAAGCACAAGAGCACTGGTGGGATGTGATGACCTGAAAGCATTCTCTGATCCTTCCCTGCCACACACAAATGAGGTGGACTACAGGAGCCATTAAAGGCACTACAGGAAAAATTTCTGGCTAATGGCCCCATTGCAGTTTCCCTGCACTTGTGGAGAACTTTCTCCACCCGTGTTCAATGCCTAAGAGAAACTATTCAGATTTGGCACTGGGGATGCTGTACTCTGCTAACAGCTCCCAAACACTCAGCTGAGGCCATCAGGAGAAGAGAAGGATGTTTTTCCTCCACGAGGTTAGGAGGGGTTTGGAGTTTCTCATGCAGTAGGAAATCTTGCTTTGATTGCTCAGTATAACCATTCCTTATGCCCACACTTCGTACCAGTGTGGCAAATCCAGTTTATATAAAGTAGAAAATCCACTGCAGCTTGGCAGTGCTGGGATACAGGTCTGAAAGACCAGCATCAGCTGGGATTTTTCTTATGTGCAACCCTAACATTTGTATTAGGAGGAGGCCTCATGGAAATCCAGCAGCAAAGACACCTTGAGGACAGGCAAAGGGAGACTGAACAGTCCCACTCAGTGAATTATTAAACTGTTACCAAATTAAAAGTATACACAGACACAGGTTACTTTAACCACATCTTGTCCTTCATGTCCTACATGGCCATTTTTGAGGGTCAGTACACAGGAGCTACTTTTCACCTGGGTAAGTAGCTCCAAACAGATCCCTACAAATAATTTGGATATTTTTGGCGATTGATTATATTATTTTTTTTCAAATTTCTACCTGGTTCAAAATGCAAAGAATCATATTATCCCCACATGTAATTTCTTCAATATTTTATGAATACTCATAACAAATTAACAAATTTAAAATACTTTGTTTTCTGACAATTTATATTTTTAGCATGAAGTTACAATTGCCAACATCCATGATTCAAATAAATCCACTCTATATAAGAACTCCTAAGTGGCTGTTTGACATTTACTGCTTTGTCCATGCTCAAACACAAGTGGTGGGCAAACAGCACTAATAAATTTGGTTTCATACAGGGATACCCTTGCACCTATAAATTATTGATTGTAATAATACAGCCTGATTAGAAAATGAATAATTTTAAAAGAAGATTTGAATATTTGCCTTATTTTCTACTTTATCAGCATTTTGATTCCTGATGAATGAGTCTTATGATTTCCACAGTAAAAGTTTGCTTGCAGTTATATTCACTGGCCTTTAAAATAATGTGCTTTCATTCCTGTCCTACAGGCAAAAGTCATTTCTGAGTTTCCCAGTTGTTGATGGAGGGAAATTTTGACCTAATTTTCTGAAACTTTAAAGGCAAAAGATGTCAAAAATTCTTAAACATGGGTTTTTAAACACAAGTGTAACAGAAGGTGCTTCAGTAAAAATCAATATATGAAAATTGTGGTTTATCAAATTATTTTCTTTGCAATTGGCGCCAGTCACATCCAAAAATCCTCCCTTAGGCTCTACCAACATTTTAGATATACAGTGAATATACCAATTAAAACAATTTGGGATTATTTATGTTTTTCTCTGTTATCTCAGTTGGTATCAGAGTCCAAATTTCTAAAATAGACACTCTGTCTTCTTGTCTGTCATTTCTCTTCCTATGCTGAAAATAAAACAGGTCCTTTTTGAAAACCCACTATCTCTGACAATCAGTTTACATATGTTCCAGCATGAATTTAAAAATATGATTTTATTTTAAAAACCCTGGCTTGATTACAAAAGTACAGGTTATATGGTTTAGTACTCAGAAATGACTGGTTTGTACCTGAATTAGCCCAGAGAAAAGAGAAAAAAGTAATCGGAATTCACAGATGCTGAAACACAGATTGAGCTACCTACTCCTCTTTTCTTCATTTATATTCAATGAATCAAGGCTTACTGCAGCTGATTATCTCAATTATTATTATTAAGTCCCTGCATTCTAAACCACTTACATACACAGCAGAGATCAGGTCCTTCATAGTTTTCAGAAAACAGGAAACACAGTGTGAACCACACTGAGAGTAAGAGCTGACACCACTCAGACTGACAAGGTCCAAGTTCTGCTAAACCAGAATGGCATTCCATACCTTGTCAATGAAAACCCCCCTAGTTTAGCTCTCATTTAATGAGAAATTCTGCTTTATTTTTCTGATACATTTAAAGTTCTGTGTCTAAAAATATTTTCGCCTTCAGTCATGCATAGACAACGTGGAGACAAGTGGATTTTATTCTACAGTTTGATTCCCTCTCTTGAGCATTAACACAACAAAATATTGAACTAGTTAGAGGGGTTTGCATAAAGGAACACTGCAGTATTTAGGAGTGGATAAAACACAGTTAAATCTCATAGAATACAAATGCTTCCTTTACATTTTCTTCCACTACCTATATTGCGAATCTAAACAGCTTGGAGTAACTAAAATATTTAAAAATTCGCTGTAGTTAATCTAATGTAAAATGTATATTGAATACAGTTGTTTAAGCAGCCAGAGCAGCACATGTAATAATTATACCAGCATTTACTGCAACTACAGGCAGGAAAGGATGGCAGGATATTGGCATTATTCTTTCCCACAGTGTACAGGGGGTTGTTTCAGACCCTCAGCTAGTTCGCACATATAAAACATGACTTTTCTTAGCAAGTCAAAGTAAGGCTTACACAGAATGAATGCAAATAATTTACATACATATAGGTGTCCCAAATTTCATATACTCTATTTAATTCCAGTGCATATTAGGCTTTCACAGCTGAGTGAAGAGGACTTTTTAATACAGCTGGAAAGTGAACTGAAGAATCCTGTTGGCTACAGACTGCTGGACAAGCCAAGAGACTCTAAGCCAGTTTCCTCTCCTGAAAAAAAGTGTCAAAATACACAACAGAGAGCTACTTGGAATTGCAGCACCTTCTGAACATTTCAGAGATCAATGTGCACCTGGCCCAAACCAAAATAATCCCATTTTTCACCCAGTCTTTGGAAAGTTTCCCTGAAATATCTCATTTCTCATATGAAGCTGACATTTGGGTAAAGTAGTATTCTTGAAAAGAAAAATATGCTATTTAGCTTTAGTAAATAATGAGAAACATGTAGTGTAGGGATCATTGCCATAATTTCAAGGATTTTACTAACTCTATACATAGCTGGAAGTCATTCAGAGATGTTTCTGATCCCCTGTACATGAAAGAATTACATGAATTGGTATGCAGAAAATAAACAAAACTGAATTGCGTGAAGTAAGACACAGTCATGATGAGAGATGATACAAAGTTGACTGAATTTACTCTGGGATTTCTTTGCTAATCTTTTATTTCCAGACAATATTCTGGCCCTTTACATAGAAACTGCAGATTGATAGTTGTGACTCAGCTGCACAAAGCAGCTCTTTTATTTTTCTCTCCTGGGGCACTCCTTGTCCAGAAGCAAACTCATTTCACATCACCTCAGCTGCCACTGGCAAACACACCAGCACTGCAGAAGAATCAAGCTGTGATATGTCATGAAGCAAAAATAGAGGCTGGACCTGCAGTTAACTTAAAGCAAAAAGGACTTTAACACCACTTCACCTGGACATAAGTGATATTTACTTTTCAGACAGTAAACCTCTATCTACCACCCTAATGCGGGCCATCCATTTCAGCTGCATTTCTCAAAGAAAATTTATTTAAGAGAAATGTCACCAGTGATAGTACTATGCATATATATGTATATACACACAGCTCAATACAGCACGCTTTTTTACCAGCTTCATACAATTTCTAATAAAAGGTCCAATATTTAGGCACATATTTAGGCACATTAACAAACCAACCCGCACACCAAGCTGCCACAAACTCCTCAAAAAGCTGGGCATTACTTGTGGGCATATTTTTATTTCTGCTAAAAAACCCCAAGGCTATATGATGCAAAACTTTGCAGCCATCAACCAGACTTAGGATATTTGAAAGTCTCCTTAAATATCTGGATTTCCACAGAGGTGGTTTTCAGAGGGCTGAGCTTTAGCTTGGTGCTGCAGACAATTGTACCAGTGCACAGAGCTCGGCTGCTGTGCTTCCTTAATGCAAAATGACACAGTACATTGTTTGCCACATCAGGAAAAGCAGAAACCATGCCCTAAGGCAGAACATCCTGAGTCATAATTATTCAATTACCATGTTTAAGATCATCCACTGTTGTGTGAGCACTGTGAAAACGAGGGATAATGAAGTGGGTCACACCAGGTCTGACATTTCACCCTTCTGTCTGATCACTCTCCCTTTGGGGAGTTAATTCAGTTCTGTTGTATAGCTCTGTGAGGCTTATTTTTATCTCCATGTTTATATTAAACTAGAAAACATTTATGCTTATATGTTATGGAAGCATTTCATGCTACGTTAAAAAAATATTTACAATCTATCCAAAGGGCGCACTTAGAATATTTTAAAATATTTCAAATCTGGGGAGCTAGAGAAATAGAAGAATTACTAATTCATTACTATTATCAATGAAAATATTGCACATTTTTATTACAACACACTACTGTGAATACAATCATTGGGGAATGCTATGAAGAAGAGAAATTATAGAAAAATTAATAAAAAAACCCCAACATAACAAGAAAGATTATAACCACAAGACTCTTTCTGCAAAACAAAAGCAATAACAAATAAAAAATGAATGGAAAATGTTTACAGGGTTATTTCTCAGCTGCCCAGCACTGTAACAGAAGATTTAAAAGATGTTTAATATTGCATGTTAATATTACCAGAATCCATAGGTAGCAAGACCTCAGCTGACACCCCTGATGGGGCAGACTGCAGGAAGGAACCCAAGCACAGCTCTGCAGCCACGGGGAACTCGAAGGGCAGGAGCCCTTCCCTCTGGCCCTCCTGCCCTCCCTTCCATGCAGATAAGAGAGGAACTTGGGCCTCTGCCATGATCACTCCTCCCTCTCTCCTTCCTCAGAAGGGGCAGATGTGGGATGGTTTTGCTCTTTTCTTCAGAAATGGTGTAGGAACACCTCTTCCTGCACTCCTTCACACCTCCACCTCCTGAGAGTGCCCTGACAGCCACAATGCAGAGGCAGCAGGGGTAGAATAATGGAATCACAGAATATCCCAAGTTCAACAGATCAAAAGAAGATCAAGAGAAGAGATCAACAAAGATCATAGAGTTTAACTCCTGACCCTGCACAGGACAGCCCCAAGAATCCTCCATGTGCCTGTTTTCCAAACTGCCCTTGAACTCTGGCAGCCCTGGGGCTGTGACACTTCCCTGGGGAGCTGTTCCAGTGCTCAGCCACACCCTGGGTGAAGAAGCTTTTACCAATATCCAACCTAAATATTCCCTGGCGCAGCTTCAGGCCCTTATGGATGGTACAAGGAGTCCAAGCTGTGCACTCAGTGGTGGTACACTTATTTGGGTTGGTTCAGCAAATTAAAAAAATTGGTCCCTCACTTTAGGGACAGAGACAACAAGAAGAGCATCCTTTGTTTGAGCTCATTTGGGAGCTGCCTATTGGGCCATGCTGGTGGTGTACTCAGAACAAGAACACAGGGGAATTAGTCACCTTCCTAAGAATGGATTGATAAGCAAAAATAGGAAAGCTAAAATTTCCTATTCTTTTCCTGCAACTGAGAAAATAAAACTATATTATTTAAAAAAACATAATATTTTCTTCTTCATGGATAATGCTCAAATAGAAAATTAAAACACTGAAAATACACAGAGGATTTCTGGAACGACAAGCTTTTTCCAGGATCCATATGCACACCACACCACATCAGTAAATATTCCTCAGTGCATACAGATTTACAAACTCAGCACTACCTCTCCAAAGAAAGTAAGATTTTAGAAAATTTAATCCCATTTCTTCCTAGGTGTGGGGCAAAACCAATATGGATTTTAACAGAATGCTAAGATAAGTTAAGGCTAAATGTACAAGTACAGGCAGATGTCTCTACATTAAAGTAGCACAAAGCCAAAAAAGGGGCTAAAAGGCCATTTAGCTGAAGAACAAGGAAGAACAAGCTGAAGAACATTACCCAATAATCTCAGGTATTAATTTACTGCCACAGATATGAACCCACAACTAGCACAAGCTCAGAAGAATTCCTATGCAAATAGGGAAGACAAGCTAGTCCTACTTTCCCTGCAAACGTTCAATAAAAGGCAAACATAGTATCATGGGATGAGTAAAAACCTCCTCACCAATTTTTATAGTGAATGCTTGCATAAACTACAAGCATTTGAAATCCAGCACTCACAGAGTAGGTACAGAGAAGCCAACTGGGACATGTTCTTAAATGTGACACGATCCTTGCCTCTGACATTATCCTGTGAAACATTTACTCAGGGTCCGTGGCTTTTGATAACAGCTCAGCATACTGCTGCTCTTCTCCAATTTATTCTGCAAGTTTTTGATCTGCCTGCTGATTATCTCTGAGCCAGTGGTTCAGAATCTGAGTTTTTCCATCCTGTGTATTTCCACCAGCAAATTCCTAACGGAGAGAGGTCTCAGTGGATGATCCCACCTTCTAACAGCATCCTACGTGTTGCCAGCAAGACTGAGACTGCTACAGCAGAACAACAAATAAAGGCTTATGTGTCAGAATTCACTGCTTGCAGGGATGGAAAAATGACAGTTTTTATATGCAACCAAGAAATAAGAATCTTCTGATACCCAACAGACACTGTTGCTTTTAGACACTGAATTAAGCAGAGTGCACACGTGCTTATCAAGGGACAGTGCTACATCAAGCATTAGTAAGCAAAAGAGATGCAATCAAATTGAAGGCCTCGTTATTTTAGGACAGGTTACACAAAAGCAGGGGACTGGTTCAAACCCTAACTCCAAGAAAAAGATTGATTTGTATCTGCCTTGACTTTGGCAGTGAAACCCTGTCATGTGAACGGTGTGAACTCTGCCATGAAGAAGTTGCAGATGCCCCCAGGTTGTTGAGGAACAAGATGAAAAGGGAGAAATCCTGGAATTACACTCACATGATGGTGTTGTGTGAAGAACTTTAATAGCATAACATGGATGGTGTGCCCTTGTACCATCCATTTTGTGGGATAATCAGTATTTATTTAGACAGGCTCTAGAGTAATTTGTGTGAAATGTAGTAATTCAAAAGAAATCAGACCATTAAAGGACAATTAACAACCCACAGAGGCATTCCTCACTCACATATTTGCAAATTAAGAAAAAAAAATGAATAGTTGTAAAAGTAGCATAAAAATCAGCCTCCTCCTACTTTTGAAAAACTGGAGCACTAATACAAAGGCAGGCATCAGAAAAAAGAATAGACCAAGGCTCCAATAATGGGTCAGTACTTTTTATTTTGGCAAAGCTTAATGATGACAATTTCTGCTGATCTCCACTGTATATTATCATTTGTTCTTTTTCAGTAGCTTTGCCTCAACAGCCATAGCAAATGGAAAGCAAAGTGTGAAGGCAAGAGAAACACAGTCCTAATAAAATTAAAGTAACTTCCATTTCACCTAACATGTCTGTTAACAAAGCCCCTCCTCACGGATGGTGACTGCACATCATCTATTTGCTGTAAAGTTGAATTTAATTCTATTATTATTTTTATACACAGTTTATTGCCTAAAAGCCATGAACCAGGACTTCTCTGCATTAGCTGTTGTGCAAACAGAGCAAAGAGGAGTTTATGGTCCAGAGAGTTTATATTATAATTTTTAATTTTTGATGAAGAGTAAAAGATAATCTGAATGAGGCATTTAGGCATTCAAAAAAAAAAAAATAAAAAGCATTTAGCTATATAATGCAGCTCCTATTACAATTCTCAGTCAGCCTTCAGAAAACACCATTACCAGATACACTGAACATTTCTATAAAGTGACAGTAAAGAGGATGAAAATCTCTTTAGATATAAATGCCTGAACTACTAACCTCAATAGAATAATGTCTATTTATAAGAGAATTCCAATTTGCTACCAAAAAAAGGTGGTATCAGGATAAAAAAAATGCAGCCAAACAAAACCCCCACACACAGACAACAGACTGTAAATTACTAACATCCATTAAAAAAATGTTTTTTCCCATAACTGCAAAACTAATTTTACTCCAAACTAAAACAGAAGTAGTAATTACCATTACTGCTCAACTGCTATTTTCTGGACCCAGAGCCTCCCTGAATGTTGTGGGTTGGTAAAAAAGAAATCTGGTGTTGTCTCTGTGCTTTTCCAAGACTAGAAATATTGATTCATTTCCTTTTGCCTTCCCAAGATCCTAATTTGCTGCCTTTAAATGACATCTTGGAATTCAAAACACAATGAACTATCCCTGTATCAGCAATTTTCTAAGTTACTAAGAACCTACTCCGGTAAAATACATCACCACAAGCTCCACATACTGACACACTATGTTTATAAAATTTCTTGAAAACATTGAAAACATAAGGTAGATGTTATTTTATAATAAAGTGTGATGGTAGCCATTGCTCACATGTATTTATTGTACTGATAGAGCTAAACAAGTATTCATCAATATTGAATTTCTAATATAACACTGAATTTGGACTCTGTTATAAGCCAATAACCAGATTCCCAAATGAATAACTACTGCAGAAAGGAAAATGCAACTACAGAAACCTTGCCACTCATGAGATTGAATTTTAAAAGTATTTCATCAGAATTTTAAATTTTGACAGATTCAGTTTCAAAAATAACTCAGCTCTTAAATGAAAATATTAATGGTCTGCTTCTGCTCTCTCATGATGGATATCAACATTTCTTTAAACTCATTAAAATATATCCTCAAGATTAATTGTAAGAGGGAGCAAATTGCTTACATGGTCATGATTCCCATTAAGTAATCCTTTGAACAAAAGAAGGAAAACAGAAATTCAGGAATTAAAAAAGTAATGGCAACTTTTAAAACTATGGAAGATAGAATTGGATCTAGCACAAAAAATATTATTTTAATAATCAACCATTTTTTCAGCATGAGCATACACTAGTTTTAAGATTCATCTTTAAAATTACTTCAAGATTTAATAATTATATGTAAGTGAAAATGAACATGCAGAGTGCTAATATCACCACAGGGTGATATCATCTGAGTCTATTATTCAGCAGAGCAGAAAAATATCAAGAAATAATTGTCCTGAAAACTCCCATTTTAATTGCTCTGCACAGCCCTAGAAATTGAGTTTGATGCCTGTAATGTTAAGGAACATATTCAAGTCTGAAAATGAAACAAAATGGATCAGGCTGATCATAAAGGAATTATAAATACTGATCCAGGCTATGCTAAACCAACTTCAGAAGAAATGGGAACTGTTTTACTCTATCCAACAACAAGGAAAGAAACACATCACATGTTTAGCAGTAAAAGAATATTTGTGCTCAGGACCAAGATATGGGGAAGTTGTTCAAGGTTGGAATTCAAGGCTGGAGTAGATCAGGACAGTTGAGACCTGGGGGAGGCATCAGGCAGTGAAGGAATACCAGAACAGACCAACAGCTTTTAGTTGATACAGAGAAGGATCCATATTCTGCTGCTTCCCAAACCACAGGCACAATTACTGATAACACTGGGCTGCCATGCAGACATTTTTCTAGCATCCCCTTCTTTGGCACATTTTTCTACATCTCCCATCAACTTTGCACCTTTTAGAACCAGGGACAATGAAAAGATATTGACAATTGTCAATTGTAAGTGATAAAGTCAATTTACATACATATAAGCTTTACATTTTTAAAAACATCCCATGAACTTTCCAAGATATTCCTTTAAGATATTCCAGATTATGGAGAAAAAATTATTTTATAGACACCATTCCTCCCCACCTCTTCATGACCAGATTGATTTAAAACCACACCACAACCTCCCTTCAGAGTGCTCAGGCTTTAAACTTGTTCTATCAAACTTCTCATGACATGTTTAGTCTGTGATTTAAGAAGTATTTGACCAGTTTTCATAAACTTAGCATCCCTGTGGTAATAAACAGTTATTTAAGTCAATCAGGGCTGTAATGGAGGATGACCATCACTGAGAACTTCAGGAGTGACTCTTGTCTCTTCATTATAATTACATATATTTATTTCATTATGTGATTTTTGTCATGTCAGAATACAGGTGCTGGCTGCAGAACAGTAAATCTGGGCCTGAGTGATCAATAAATTTACTTTAAGTTTCACTGTGTGAAAAGTGTTGTTGCATTTATTTTTTTCACCTGAGTGCCTGTTGCATAAAAGCTTGTTTTGTATGTCTATTAACCCTTGCAAAACAGCAGTTTTAACTTTTTAATGGTTTCACAAAGAGGGAGAAATAAAAAGATCCATTATGCAAAAAAAACCCAGAGATGTCTTTTTTTAAATACAGAAGACACCACCCTTTCTTTTCCTATTCACTAGATCTTACTTGATTTAAGAGATTTAATTTTAGACTGGAAATCATTTGAGATTCTAGACAAGGGATGGGTATTTTTTAAGCCCACTGTATAAAATGTACTGGGTATGGTGCCTTGAAAAGAGAACAGGAAAAGTGGATCCTGCCAGGACAAACGTATTACATTGGCATGAGAAAAGGACAGAACAATGCAGTTGACACCAGCTTAGCATCTGGGGTTAACTGCCAAAAACAATGCATTGCTTATTAAGATCTGACTGAAAAGCTGATCCTCTGTCCTGGGCCACATTATTCATCTGCTTAAGCCAAACAGGCTCTTCATCAGCTGTCCTGCCTTATGTTCTGATTTCCCTGGAAATGTATGGTAATGAAAGTCCTTCTAACAGATGTTTCTTTAGACTCATTAACTTCTGAATCTTCTTGCTGATTTTTTACACCAAAAGTTAGTTTATTAGAACAAACAATTAGGAGAAAATAGAAAAAAACAAAGAGCTTCTGTCACGATACTTAACTCCAGATCCTGATACAGAGTGAATACACGCAGATGCTAATAAAGTATGAGACTTCAAAATTGTCTTAAGTGATGAGGGAGTTCCCCACGTCTCAAGAGACAAAGATACCCTGTGTGGCTTCCAGCTAAACATCATAAATCATCCCTTACCAAAGACTCCAGTAGCAACTGTCCTGGTTACTGACAATAACCAAAGGCACAAAGCACTTTGATCATACTTGCCTGAGGGGAAGTTATTCAGTTTGCTAAAATTACACTACAGGACTATATAAATAGTGCTACAGCAACCAACTCTGAGGAAAACATTAAAGTCCTGATGAATTCATGAACAATGACTGAAGTAAAACTATCAGAAGAATGAAACACAGCTATGCACAGGATTTACTTCATGATACACAGAGCATCATAAGTGGCAGACATTATTTTTTTATATATCTATCTCAGGAAAGTGGTGATTCTTGGGGATGGTGCTGTGCAGGGCCAGGAGCTGGCACTGCTGCATGTGAGTAGTGGTAAAAAGAAAGGCTGAAATAGCCCATTCTTTCACCACTTCTGCAGAACATCTGACTGTTGCACTCACTACACAAATCTGTATCTGGTTATATACAGCTGTCAAACATCTTTGCAAGGAGAGATGACTTATTTCAAGTAGTTTGTCCGACCTTCTTTTCAACTAAAATAGAAAAAGGCATTGACATTTTATAGTCAAGAACAAAATTTAAATCACTAAAATAAAAATAATAAAAAAAATTTCAAGCAGACCTTATTTTAAGGGTAATTATTACAAAATTATGTCTGTCTGATTAGCAACCCAAGCTTTTATGAGTGAAAATAATGGAAACACCAGTTGAAGTGCAACTCTGAATATCAAATGTCCACTAACTAAAACATCCCTGGTGAGGCACAGCAATTTCATTTCCTCAGCACCAAGTGTCTTAGAGACACAAAAGAAAACAAGTCCTGTCTGAAAGAGTTCCCAATATAGATGTAAATCATAGAAAATAGGTGAATAGCACAGGATCCAGCATCACTGTTGCTAAATGGACAATTTGTTGGCAGAATTGCCACAACTGAGTCATGAAAGCATCAAACTGCACCGTAGCTAAAAAAGTATATTTAACATACATTGTGCCTGAGGACTGTCCAGAAGAAACTCTTTCTGCTTTTTCTTACAACAGAATAATTGCAGAGACTATGAAAACATAATGAATGGACATAAATGGGAATTCTTACTCCACTCAAAATTTCCTCTCTTTGCTTGAATGTGCCACTAATCAATCCCCAGACTTCCACACAGACAGAATAACAATGAAAACCAGCAAGCCTCACTACCACAAAGTGTTTGCATGGCTATACACCACAGAGAAGAGAAACATCTGTCTGCATTTCTTCCTCTTTTTATGGCCTGTTATGTATTAGGCAAATGTGTGTGTTAAATTTCCTTTTCACAGATAAATGTATAATATTAGGCTCTTAGCTTCCCTGCCTTACCAAAAAGTCCCTGACTGAAGGGCAAAACAATAAATGGAGGAGATTTTGTTTAAAATCAGGCTGTGAAAACTGACAGAAATTTCCCTTTCAGCACATTTTGTATCAGTAGGTACTGTGCTTGCAAATATTCCAGAAACTTATCTTGTCTGGATAATTTCTTTTCCCAGTTACAGAGGGATTAAATAAAAATGTACATTCCAGCTTCCAAAGTAAACAGCCAGATATTTTCTCAGCTATTTCATTAAGCCAGAAACTTTGTAGAGGCATTTCTCAAAGGCATAGTTTAAATGGAAGTCATTTTAATGACAAAAGAAACTTTTTAGGCCAGATATTTTAAAGAACTAATTTTAAACTCTTCCTGATATTTGTATAAAATCACAAAGACTTGTGTAATTAATGATTGCTATGCCAAGAGAGGAATTATTTCAGATTATAGTGATCCTGTTCATTAAACAAATCATTTGTACAGTATTTAAAAATAATTTTACTGCAGCTTGCACTTCCTAACTCTTACAAAATTATCTGAAAAACAGGTGTGGCAGTAATAGGATTAAACTCTGCTCAGCACTTCCTTTTGGCTATCTCTAATCACAGTTAAACCTTACTCCCCACTCACCTACTCGTTATGGGGCACACGTTCATCTCTCAGATCAGCTGCAGGAGGAGTTTTGGTGCCCAACTTCAGCAAATTAGGACCATGTAGAGGTTGAGACATTATCTGTGATGCCTGATTTAGTCAGAAGCCAAGGTACGACAGGGCTGGCCTTGAGCTAATTGCAATCTAAACTAAAAATTCTAGGACTCAAACAGGAAAGAAAAAAAATTGTAATGAACATGAATATAAGTAAAAACTTATTTCTAGAGGTATATTACCTGACAGAATGCCAGATTGAGCAGCAGCACAAACAGTGATGTGTTGTACTGAAATTAGGTGCTACCAGGTACTTTTATCAAATTGTACTGTTAAATGTTTACAAATTCATTACAAATCTAAGCATTAAAATAAACATTCAAATCCTACGTGTTTATTTGAAAATAAAGTTTAGTAATTTCAAAAAGTAAATACTTTGTAAATATTTACTTTGATAAAACTAATTGTTGACTAATTCTAAAGAAAATGTTGGTATCTTGAAAACCAGGTGGCAGAACAGCAAGGACAGCACAGAAATGCAGGTTATTTAAAATTAAATATTTTAATACAAAAGTATACACAAAGAAAACTCCATCAGCTTCAAAGACAATCTGTGTACTTTGCTGCCTCACCTGATAAATCTATGCTGTGTCAGTTTTCATTCAACAGTTAATATTTGACTACACTAAATTAAATTACAGGATGATAGTCCACTCACACATCTTCTTGCCTTTTTTTCTGTCTATCTTAAAGCTGTCTCTTTCATTGTAGTAAAAGAAGAGTTATTTGTCTACAGATCAATCTCTATTTTGTACACATTCCTGAGTGTGCTTATCCCTTCCAAAATACATGGACTGGAACAAAACAGATCTCCTTTTCTGATAAATTTCAGTAGCTGAAGATTCTTCAATCTTACAATAAAACACAGTACACTTGTACTTCCAATATTTCTTCAAATACCTAAATATTATAAAAAGCATGTAGGAATTGGGTGGTAGCTGCTAAAATAGGTGGGTCATCTATTATCTTCTTGCTTCCTATTGGCTCCATATGTGCATGATGCAACCACAGGTCTGCAGGAACTGGGAATGCAAACTTTTATCCTCACAGTCCAAGCTGCAGAGCACTTCCTCAGTACAGTAAAGAACTTGTATTGATGTCTAAGTCCATGCAAGTTTAAATTATATGTGCTTTAAAGCCTAAAACTTCATCTTCTGTGCTTGATAACATCTTCATCTTGAGCTGGGATCTGTACTTTAAAATTTAAAAAAAAAAAAATCTAAAGAAATGTCTATTCTTAATAGGAGCAACAGCCACCTGCAGCACAGGTGGATTATGGAAAGGAAGAGCCCAAGACACTACATGGAAGAAAAAAATTAATATAATATGACCCAGTAATTTATTCTCATGGCTGACATAGTTAAGGCCAAATTACTCATCTCATTTTACAATAGGAGCAGATTTGGGGCTGGTGATACTGCAACTGAAGTGTCTATTTGGAGATATTCTCCTCATTGAAACAGAATTGGTTCAAGAGGGAAAAAAAGGTTGGGATGTCCAGTTAGGAAACGTTGATTTCATGTCACTTCAGAACATCACTAAAAATCCTAACACAGATGATCTGTGTAGTTTTGGATGCTTTTTACTTTCTGTGAGGTTAGAACCACAGGATGTAAATCTGGATGCCTCCCAGCTATTCTGCTGACAGAGCAAAGCAAGTAAAATGTATCTTAAAACTTTATTAAAAATTGTTGTAGTAAAATATGAGACAAAGACCATTTAGAAAACAAAACAAAAAACCTACAACATCCAGGTCTACAAACTGTTTTCCTGAGGGAAAAAAGACACAAAATAGTAAAGAAAAAACAGCCTTTTATGTAGGAGTTAACAGGAAAGAGCAGCCTTGTGTTAAAAAGAGGAGAGACAGATCATGATTTATGTCTTAGAAGATCATCATTCTTCCACTGAGAACGTTGCCTTGCCACAACAAAGACATTTAAAGTAGAGCCAGGAGGAAGAACAAGATGATCTGTGTAGATAACAGGACCAAAATCATGTAAGACTTAAGGACCCACTGCAGACCCTGCACTTCTACAAAGTAGAAAAAAACCTGAAAAGCCCAGAGGCTGCATGAAGACTGAGTGTCAAACACCACCCCAACCTGTGTGACAGCCACATGGTCACACTCTGCCTGTGCAGCAATAACTGAGTGATCCCTCTGGCCTCAGGGAAAACAAGAAGTAAGGTGAGCAGCTACACAAACTTGTATTGGTGTGGCAAAGCACAAATTCCAGTGTAAAAGCTTTAGGTAACTATCCAAAGGATGTCAAAACTCCATTCTTGTCCACCAAGCCTATTAGATCTCTAATCAGAGAGCTGAATCTTTCATGAAGATCTTTACAGATTAGGATGGATCTCAAGTTCCCAAATAAGCAATGCCTGCCTTTCCTAGACAGAGCATTAACCAACTCATTGTCATCCAAATTAATTTCACAGAGACTCTGTGAAGGCAGAGACAAAGGGGACTTTTGACTGATAAAGTTTAATGAAAACAAATCCCAGAGCCCCAGGTCATCAGCACACTGACAACAGCAGAGTCTACACTGCATGCTCTCTTTCCTGGTGAAATCATATTTTGTACACGATAGGTTCCACTAGACCCTTGAAGGGAGAGGAAAGAAAATCCTTTCAAAATTACCCTTAAAATCTCAAAGAGAATCTAAGGATGTTGAATATTATCCTTAAAATGTTAAAGGGAAATTAAGCATGTTCATTTAAAGAAACAGTGTAACCCAGTCTGGACCACAGCTAGATAATAAGAACAAATATTATGGTTATGCCTCCTGAACAGGTCACTGCTTCAGAACAGCAAGATCTGGATTCATGACCCTGTTTTTCTAAGAACATCTGATACAGAGTTATGGATTATAAAAAAACACTGTGGAAGGTATTTCAGGCAATTTTGTTCTCTGGATTCCCTAAAACCAGATTGCACTTTGAATTGCAGAGCTCAGAAGTTAACATAGGAGTTATCATGAAACATGGCTCAAATCAGAGTGGAAGAAGTACTTCAAGCCTTCCATAGGTCTTATTTGTCAGTAGAGATCTTGTTTTCTGCATCCTCTCATCTTAACTTTTGAATCACAACCAGTTTAATATTCACTACACTTCAGCATCAATACATATTTCTCCAATGTTCCACAACAATGATTCTCCCTTGCAAGGTAGCTGCTGCCTCCTCCAGCTTTCCTTGACAGCTTCTTGAAGAGAATACATTCCATATTTACTTCTTCCATATCCACAATATCTCTTTACATGTTATAGAAGATGAAAAGTTTCATCTGATCTGGTGCAGCAGGAGATACCTCTCTCCTCTAGAAGGAGGTGAGTAGCTGAACACTTTTAAGTCTTTCCAGAGCTCAGAATATTCATGATAAGGCTGGCTCACAGCACGATGGGATAAACATCATTGCTTTAGGAAGAGAATGTTTGGGGTATCTAGTACCTAAGGCTACAACTTATAAAGCTTCAGATAAGGATCGTATGATTCAATTATCAACTTCCTTATTCATTAATTACTGTATCCATCAGATACAGTAATCAAAAGATTGAGCAGAGTGTATACCTTTAAATGTTTAATTACAATACCTGAAGGAATTTTATGTGTTTATATGAAGTGGTTATTCATTATAATAGTCATCATCATAAGTTTCCTCATAAGTCTTAAAACAAATATGAGTAACATTGATATGCACATAATTCGTTTTCAAATTGAGAAGCAAAACTCTTATTATTCATTGCAAATATAATTGTATCATTTCTCATTTTGGTTTAAGTGGAAGACTTATACTGTTCTCTTATAGAGGAAATTATTTTTACAATTCTGCTTAATGCAGGCTGCCAAACCTTTGAAATAATCATGCAGAAGTATTTTATATCTGATATGAAGTTACTTGAAGCAAATGACAGCACTTCCATTGGTATTTAAGAATAATCAGGAACCCCTGATAACTGAAGACTATCAAAGATCTGGAAATTGACTTTACATTGCTTTAATACTTATTTTCTCCCTCAGATCTCAGGTTAAATATAACAGCTAAATGTAACATTAGATCAGGGTAATGGTCAAAGTTAATTTCAATATTACAGATATTAATATAAACCAGTTTATTTTTCGTTATACACTTTAGAAAAAACAAGCCACAGGCAAACTCATCACAGCTTTCCCAAAGAAAACCTGAAGTCCTTATTCAATTTGATTAATTTGATTAATTCTTACTCTTATACAACTCCCAGTGAAGCCCACTGCAGTCTCAGTGGTTTTTTCAACACAAGTAGATACTATAAAAGAATTTCTGTTTTTTTATAAACCACATGATCTTCCCCTAAAGGGAGAGAAAAGACAGAATGACTGTTGGGAAAGGTATTGACTAAGCAACCAAAAACTGAGGGTTTGGGGTTTTCTGATATCTTGCTTCACTATATGAATTGAATATGACTTCATTTTTCCTAAATCATCACTATTCAGTCCTGATAGCATTTACATCATCAAATTTCCTGTAGATACTTGGAAATATTTAAACTTCTAGAGTAGCTGAGACAGAAAAACGTGCCGAGTCTGCAGCAGGACAGGGAAAGGCTGTGCTTTTCCATACATTCTTCATTTAAACTAAATAAAGTCAAAGCACCACACTCATATGACAGAAATGATACAGGCCAGAGGGAACGAGGGCTGTCTGCAAATAATCATCTTTATGGGACAACTGGAAACTAGATATTGAGCCAAAATGTCACATGACATACTGTCATGTTCAAAAGTAACCTAAGTTCTTCCATTTCTGTTTAATTGAATTTTCCTCATATATGGAAACTAACTACATCAGGCTCCTTCATGTTCAGGAACTTGGCCATAGAACCTTCTTTAAAAAACATATATACTTCCTTTGTATTTTACATAAAAAGGCAAATTTCTCTACAAGGAGAGAAACACCTGAATTCAGCTCCTGCTCTACATGAACTTCTAGAGGAGCCTCTCAGCCATCACCAATTACAGGTTTAAAAACACAACAAAGCACAAAGAAACCTGCTAGTACAATCACCTCATCATTTCCCCAGTTGCTTTTTGTAATTTTTTTTTTCTTTTTATTTGGGCTAGCTTGAGATTTCACTCTCTCTCCTCTTTAAGCCATTCCAATTCATATCTATAATTAAATTATTCTTTGGCACAAAAAAAGGAACTTTGCATGACTGTCTGCTGCTGAGGGCAGGAGTCATCATTTGCTGCTATTTGATCCAGATATTTACCCCCAGTGAGAACCATTAACAAGGCAGGCTCAGAGGGTGTGATGCTCCAGAAAGTACTAACTTAGCAATCAGGGCATGCTGCTCCAGATAAGACAGAGGAATAATTCTAATTGTGGATTTCTATCGATCTTACTCATGTATCAGTCTTAAAAATTAAAAAAGGTACATGACAATAAAAAATCCTCTTCTAGACAGTCAATTGCACTGAAGTGTGAGATTCTAATTTTTCATTTTCAAGTTTTCTTTGCTTTCATTAAAAATACATGTCATGTTAAACTTGGCATTTAATTTCCCCTGATAGCTTATAAAAGTGAGAATCCAAGAGAAAAAAAAAATCACTTGGAGGGACCCGAAAAAATTTCTTCTCCGTTTCTAGGAGTGTCAATGAACAACAACAAAATTGACAATTTCAGTATTTCACAGAACAGTAATTAAAAAGGACTGGAACGATTAGTGGAGCTGAGTTCCAGCTTTGCAAATACCAACACCACAGATTAAAACACAAGCACAGAACTGTGTGAGCGTATTTAACAACTCTCACAATTCTGTGGTCACTAATGTGGTCAGCAGCTTTTAACTCGACCACTGCAGCTCTCTCCCTTGCCTTAACAAATGCAATCCTGGCCCACTTACACCTATTCCAGGCGTTTCTAGAGAGATCATTATCTTGTCATCACTTTGATCATGTCACCTTTTACTTTACACCTGGTTCCTCGGTTTCCCATTTCAAATACCTTTTACTTGCCTTCAATTTCAAAACCCCTTGAAATTTCTTCTCTCCTATCTAGCACTTTTCATATGTTATCATTATGGCTACTGAATCATTAATGCTGCTTTCTGAAATTAGAAGACCATTTGCACCTTCCCCTACACTACCCCTTAAGCTACCCAAAAAACTTCACCCATTGAAACCTTCCCATCGATCCTTAAAATACATCTCTGACACTTCTTTTCCAGAAAACTGGGCTAACGAGGTCACTGGTGTGCTGAGCTGAATGAGCAGTATTGATTCCCACGCCATCACAATCTTGTCACAGAATCACCAAGGTTGGATGAGATCTTCAAGATCATTCCATCCAAACATGAACCCAGCACTGCCATAATTATCCCTAAACCACACTCCCAAGTGCCACATGCAGACACCTCTTGAACACTTCCAGAGACAGTGACTCCACCCCTACCCTAGGTGACTTTTCTCAATGTCTGACTTCTGATTCAGTGAGAAAAAAATTCATAATATCTAACCTGAACCTTCCCTGCTGCAACTTAAGGCCATTTCCTCTCATCCCTCTGCTTGAGGCAGGGCAAAAGAGATCAACACCCATCTCACTCCACCCTCCTGTCTGGGAGTGTCACAGAGCAATGAGGTTCCCCCTGAGCATCCTGTTCTCCAGGCTAAACACCCCCAGCTCCCTCAGCCACTCCTCAGATTTGAGCTCCAGACCCTTCTCCAGCTCCACTGCCCTTCTCTGGACATGTTCCAGCACCTCAATGTATTTTTAGAAATGTGGGGCCCAAAACTGACCTCAGGGTGGGGCCTCATCCAACAGAACACCTTCTCTCTTAGCTCCTCAAAAACTCTTCCGTTTGTATGCTCTGTTAGACACAAACCGAGTTAATTCAAATCCTGATTGCTACAGATTCATATTTAAAACCCAAAAATGTTGTGAATATTTACCACTTGAGAATCCCAGACAGTGAGACTTCATTGTCTGAAGAAACCCCCAGCCTTTAAACTCCTTTAGCACCCCGTATTTGTTGCCACGATTCAAGAATTGGCACAAAATATGTGAAGGTACAGCAAATCAAAAAATTTAAAACTACAACAGGTTGTTTAGGCAGAGATTGCTTTGAATTTTGTGTGATGTCTGTACCCTAGCTCTAATGAATTTACTGCATGAAACCTTGAACAATACTTTCTTTTATGCAACAACAGCGGAGGAGAACACAGACAAACTGAAACACTTGTAAAATGAAAGCATCTTTTACCCTAGTACCTGCAGCAGTAGAGGGCAGGACTTCCAGTCCACTATGAGACATTCATTTAAACACCTTGCAGCCTCAAGTTCCCATGACAGATCGTGCCCTTTAATAAAATCAAGTTATTCCTTTTAAATGTTATTGGCATTTTATGGGCTGTTAAAAGGAACAGAGATCAGAATGTTTATATTGCTCTGAGTCTCCCTGATTGTGTCCCATCCTGATAACCACCTGCCTGATGAAGCTTTGATCAGGGATGCATTTTCTGCAAATAATTCAATAGGAAACAAACATGTTACTGCTGTATTAAAACCAGAATGTGTACTGGGATTTAAGATTATTGGTCAGTGCAGGAATTTCCAGGCATCTGGTCTGTAGCTCACATTGCATGTAGTGAATTATACCCCAGTAATTGAGAATGATGAATGATTTGACCCTCTTAAATATATAATGAGGGAAAAAACAGCACAGTGAGAGCCAAGATTTAGGCAATTTTAGCCTCCAGGAAAAAAAAAACAGTTGTAACCCAACACCACCTACAAATCTCAGCGGGTACTTTGGTGAGGTAGTATGTCATGTACCTTGAGTAATACATCTTGCATTGTGGGCACGAAGAAACACTAATATTGATCTCCTACACCATGAAAAACCATATGTAACGTCAAAGAATTTAGAGGTTTACACAATAAGGTTAAAAAACCCACTTAATCTATTGCTTGAAGACCTATTTTTCTGCACAGCATTTTTATAAATCCCTATAAAAGGCAGAGGTATTAAAATAAGTGTTACAAAAGACTTCTGAATCGGTCTGACACAATTTAATGTCACAATGGCAAGATAATACCTCTTCCTGCAAGCATCTCTGTAGTAGTATGGTGACTTTATGAAAATACACAGTCAGCAGCACATCCTGAAGTTAAAAAGCAGGATAATTAGTAATTTCACGCTGGCATTTCACACTGGGGTATCCTGCTGTGGTAAGAGACCGTCTGGGACCAACCTCCCATTCACACAGATCCTGGAGTCAGAGGTCAGCTCACTTCTGTTATGGTTTGTCTCTCTTCCCAGCTGGCCACCCTCCTTCCTGCTGTACTGAGTGGAAAGAGCAAAATGCAGAACCTCTTGGGAGACTTTGGAAAAGCCTGTCTGTAAAGCTGCTGAGTTCAGTACATGGATGACAAGGCAGCTTATGGAACTTGGGGGCACCAGCCTCAAAATTTATTATTTTGTGACACCAGATACAAAAAGGGAAAGGGAATGAAAATTCATGTACACTCCTAAAAGTTTTATTTAAAAATACCATGCAATATTGTTTGGGTAATTTCGTTTGTATAGCAAAGGAGTGAAGTGGAAAGCAGAGAAATGGTGGACTGCTAAAAAGGAGAAAGCTAAAACTGAAGAGAGTTTTAAAATTACTAAGGTGAAATCCCCCTGGTACTCTTCCTTCTTTTACCTGTTTTATTTGGGTAACCAGTGGCCAAAAGCAGTTTCTGGTGAGTTTAACCGCTCGTTACAGAAATTCACGTGTCTCTTTTGTTGGTGGCTCAGAGATGTGCACGCTTAGCCCTGCAGAAGATGAGCCTGTGAACAGTCTGCCGTTCAGTTCTGGCACAGGGGCTGCATTTAAATATGAATGGGCAGATCTCCCGCAGCTGACAGAAGCGCCCACTCACTCCACCGCTGCCGCAGAGATGCTACCACCAGCTCCAGGGGCCCATTTTTCAGAGCAGCAATTCAGAAAATGCATATTTATAACATTTAAACAACCGAACGAGTTAAAGCACCAAAGGCTTGAATTAGAGAGGAAGCAGCAGACACCAGTGGGCAGAGCCTTAATTCCATGCATCTGTATTGTGTTGTGGGCTCCATTGTGGGGCTCCGTCCAGACACAGTGTGCTCTGACAGCCCCACATTTGTGCTCGGAAAGGCAGCAGCTGCTTCCCATCTCCCCCAACATCCAAAGAGAGTTTCACGTTCAGAGCACTCAGAAGCCAAGAACACACATCTCTGATGTTGGCTGAGGGGGAGAGGATTTCTCTGCTGCTCAGCTCAACTGCTCCTCAAATGAGGGATGATTTGCTAAGGAGACACACTGTGCTGCTAAACACATACTCCAGCAGCAAGAGGCAGCACAGAAATTTACCAATATTTCCAAATGCTGTGCTAAATCAGTGAAACTTGGTATAGCACATCCATATTTTCAACACTGGGAGCTAATTGCCACAACCAGAATGATAGTTTTCTTCCAGAGCATTTTCTAATATGCTAATAAATACAAAACAAAAGAAAACAATTGAGGAAAGTCATCTCTAACCTATTCTTATTCAACAAACTCTTATCCATTGCTATGGTAAGCTTTTTCTTGCAATTTCTGCTTTGTAGTTGATTTACCTTTTTTTAAACAGAACATTTTACTCAAGTGTCTTGAAGGACACAGCTATGAATGAAACAAAGATACATCTCACTTTTCACTTTCTAGATGAGCCAATTTTTCCTTCTGATCTTGAACCTTTGTGTCAATACCTTTCTTATTCCTCCATTAATCAATTTCCCACACAAGTACCTCAGGTCTTTCTTCCCAGCTACCCCTGACACACATCTGTAAAACACATTGAATATCTTCTGTAAACTCATCTCCATTTCCCAAAACTGCTCCTTGCAATGATTATAGAAAAATGGTGAAAGCAATGGCTTGAAAAGAGAGGGAAGAGGTGAAACAAGTATTTGGAACTAAAGTGTGCATTCGTGTACTCTCATGCACCATTTTTCCTCTCGTTGCCTCTGCTTTTTAGAACATGCATGCTTGTTTGTTGCTATATAGAACCTGGCACCATGGGACTTTCAAAGAGCAAGTGTAATACTTACTTACTAGCACAATGCAAACAACATTGATGACTGATTAAAACAAAACAGTTTACTGTAAATGCTGTATTTACATTCCTGGTCCCAAATCTGGCATCTGCCAGTGTTGTACCTAACCCTTTTCGAAATGAACACTCTCGAAATGTTATTTACCAAAGTCAAACTAATATCAAAAAATTATCACTATTACTATGCTTTCATCACATTATTTTGTCTTTTGTTATTTACTTTTTTGTTATGAACACAAAAGCAATATTGTCTAGATGGGACAAAAGGAAGTCAGATGCTAACAATCACCACCAAACAAAAGCCTAAACAAAACCAACCACCTGGTAATTTACCCGTTCGTGCATTTTACCCAGAAGATTTTGTAATTCATAAATGAATGAGAAGCTACCAGAGTTCTATTTCTACAAGCTTTTATGCTAATTGAGCTTGCTCTAAACATTTTCATATATCACATCAAGTATTCAATGAGGTGCCAAAGCACTTTGTTAACAAACTTATTTCCCAGATGTGGCTAAAGCAGGGACAGAAGGCTTGAATGTTCTAACATACCTAACAATTCAATTACAGTTATCTTATGGTGCCATCACATATTTTTCTTCAACAATCAAACAACCTCAGCTGGAAACTCTAAGCAATAACACAAATAAAGGACCATCTGGCAAGAATAATTAAGGAAGGCTGGAAATAAAACATTAATTAGTTGTGTAGTCCAAATGACCTTCAAAGGCCTTATGATGAAATTATATCCAAAACAGATAATCATTTATTTCATGTTACAGTTATATTTAACTAAGCATGAATAAATAATAATATCATTTTAGGATGCTATTACTCTGTTATAGACTAAAACTGATTTTGTAATTGTCTTATTTTTCTTTAACAATAAAATTAGGATGGAAAGCAGCCTACATCAGTTTAGAAGGGCAGCCTTGGTTTTCCCCTGCTTCAGAACAACAAGACAGATAAATCACATTTACCTCAAAATTTACATAGGAGAGAGTTTGCCAGGACAATATGCATGCAGCTAATTGCTTTTAAATAATTTACTTTTTTCCTCCTCAGTTTTGGAAGAAAAAGAATGGAAGTCTACAATTACTCACTTTCTGATCTATGAAATTAAATGAAATGCCAAATACTAAAGCTTCTTAAAAATCTCTTCTGGACAGAAAGATACATGGCTATCACAAACTTAGGGAAGATATCTGCTCATACCTTTCAAAATCTTTGTTATTTTAATGATGACAAGTTAGTTGCAATTAAAAGAAATCAGCATTTTCCAGTATAATCCACAGATAGGTAACGGTGGTCTTCATGATCCTCAAAGCAATACAGTGTGAAAAAGAATCTTTAAAAGAAATATAACCAAGTAGTTGGGAAAAAAAGTGCTCAGTATTTCCTCTGTTTTTGTACCTTATCCAAACTGCACTTAAAATGTGTGTTTAAATTATTAACAAAGTTGCAGCTGTATATTTTCTGGGGTTGTTCTTTTAGTTGCACATTATTGGAAAAATATGCTAAGGCAATGGATTTTTAAAGAGGACTCTAATTAAGATACATTAATTACTTTATTTTATTATTGTATAGAATTGCCATCCAGCCAATAAGGATAGTCTCTTCATTATTTGGTGGAGTCACTTTCTCCTCATCCCCAGGCCACAGGACATGAAGCAACTGAATGGATTATTTTGGAGCACAGCCAAGAGCACATCCTTTAGTTACAAGCCAGACAATGACAAAGCTCCTGAAAGTTTCAGACATCATCTGGACAAGCAGGCACAGGGGACAAAATCATCCTTTGGGAATCTGAAGAGCAGATCCACTTATGAAGACCCATTACTGACAGAAGGATCACGAGAGTCCCCAGTGCCACCCAAGGCCAAGGAAAGCCAGATGAATTTTTGCTGATATATTGTTGTTGATATATTATTGAGCTGTGCCTAACACAGCATGTTGTTCACTTGGTACAAACAATACCAAGATCAGAAAGAACTGTAACATTTTAAGTAGCCTAGAAGTATATTCATTTACTCTGAAATGTCTTTCTCTGCTGTCATTGCTACATAAGGAAGGCAAAAACAATGTAGTGGTCGAACATCTTACTGATAAAATTAAAACATATTTTTTATGCAAAAGATGATGGTTCAGGAAAATGCTACATATTTCACAACAGTCACTCAGTTCTGTCAGAAGAATAGGAACTAGCAAGCCCAAGCTTGATGACTGGATCTAAAATGTGATATGGCTAAAGATTCCTTAGTATGGGGCAGTAACTCCAGTGGGTTTAAGGGTACTCAATTTTAACATTTTCTGCATATTATTTTCTTACTAACCAGTGGTCAATTAATTCACTGTTCCAGGATGATTTCTAGGAGCTCTAAATGACTGAGCTTAACTTCTAGGACAGTGGAAGCCAATCTAAATCCAAACACATGTATTGCTAAGCCTTTGAACCATCCAGTTAATAGGTCACTGCTTAATATGGTGGATTGAACATAAGCACTGCTAGAGGAGCTAAAAAACTGCTTTTGTGCTGCATGAAATGGAAAAATCTGTCTAGGTGAAGTCCTCTGAGCACAGCAATGATCATTTGCCAAAAATAATAAAAATTGATGGTAATTACGGCATACCACGCATCAAAAAATTGGAATTGTTAAATATGCTTTAATAGCTGAATTGTTCCAATAAAAAGTACAAAGTGATTTTATGTATAACTTTTCCCTGACAAAACAGCTATTAAGCATTTTTCACACTTTCACTTCACATCTACATTTCAGGTGTTATTAGCAGTGACCTAGTAACAGGAAAACACTAAATGGCATTTGTCAGAGCTGACAGCACAGTGGAAATAAGAGAAGCAGAGTTTTAACCCACTCTCTCTGCCCAAACTGAGCCTGTGACCTGCAGTGTGGTATTAACACCCCAGACCTTATTTTCTCCAGCTCTAACTGGAATAGTAGCACTCATTTTTGTGCAGAAGTTTGAGATATTTGACTGAAAATGACACATTCAAAATTCTTACTTTTCTTAATCTCTATATGATCTTGTAACTCTCTTGGGGACAAAAAAATCCTCTTTTGTATGACAAATACATACACAGAGATGTAGATGTAGGCACACACTATAGTGATATTACAGTCATATATGGTACAAGATCAAGTGTCTTATGTCAATTTTCTGTCTGAGTTCCTCAACTGAAATCACCAATGCTCTACTCTTTAAAGATTTTTCTCTTTTCCTTCTTACCCATGAAGAAAGAGAGGAAATCCAAAATTAAATCAAAAAGTACTGGAAATTTTCCCTCTACTAATATTAAAAATGTTGATTTTTTTTTCCAACTTCTGGAATTAAAACTCTATAAATATTTCCATATTACTTTGATTTTGAGAGACTGATGTTCAGAAAAGTTCCTCAAGTGACAGCTATCAATAGTCTTAAATATTTTAATATTCTAAACTAGAATTTCTGCATCTCTTCTTCAGTGAGAATACAAATGGAGGTATCAGGACAATAATTCACAAAATAACATCAGGCAAATATATCAAGCTAGTCCCAACACGTGCCTTTAAAATACTGTAACTGAACTAGAATGGTTGTACTTTAAAATAACAAAATTAATATAATTTCCTACTGATCTAGCATAATATTTATTGCTCATACTGTAACAGAATTTCCCACTTTTCTAATGCATTATTTTATCTTAGAAAGTCACTGAGGTGAAGGACTCTTTCACCCACATCCTGAAGGTTTTAACTGTTTTTTCAGAAACACAAATTTTGCAGAGCAAAAAAAAAAAAAAAAAAAANAAAAAAAAAAAAAGATTTTCTCATAATGCAAAATACTATAGTTCTATAGTCTGCAAAATACTATAGTTCTATAGTCTGCAAAACACTATAGTTCTATAGTCTATCCACACAGAAAATAGCAAGATTTTTTTAGTTTGAAACCATCATGCATCCATAACGGTATCAAAGTATCCAAGAGGAATTAAATATGCAGACCACAGCTAGAACATACTGAGAAATTTAAAAAAATTAACTCAAGGGCAGATGCTTAAACAGAACACAGTCCAAAACCAAATAGTTTGGGCCAGATCCCTGTTAACTGTAAGTATTCTAATTACTGAGACAGATGATGTTTCAAATGAATGTAAGCCACTTTGGCTGAGGTACAATTCCTAAATGTTGCATAATTTTATTTTGCCTTTCTACATTTACAACAAACAGCCACCATAAAGAAAATTCTACCAAGATGTAAAGTATTAAGTAAGGGATTCCTATTGCAGGAAGAATAGCATATGCTTTGTGGTACTGCACCTGGAGCACTGGTCTCCAGTTTGGGACCAAAGGCCAAGGTTATTCCCTGTATCTCACCACTTTCTCCCTCTCTCTCATCTTCTTTTTTTTTTTCCCCATTTTTATTTTGGTTTGGTTTTTGTTTTCTGGCCAAATAATTTACCGTAGCAAGGAACCACAAGAGCTATATTGCTCTCAACAAGTAAATAGCACGGCCTAATGCAGAAGCTCAACTGGAATTCCAGGTGGTCCCTGATACAGCCCCACAGTCCAGCACAACAGGGCTTGATCCCAGAGGGAAGAACCTGCTCCTACTCACGGCCTGGTGTTTTCACAAAAGCTGCAGAGCTCTTCTTCCTCGCCAGAAACGCTCTGGTTCTCTATTCCAGTGAGGCAGTCAAATGTTCCACGGCCACTGAATTAATTCAGCCTCTTAGACAACCAACAGAACAGACCTTCAGGGCACCAGTGAAATGTACTCTTGTGCTACAGGTGGGCAGTCAATACAGACTTCACTATTGATATGTAATCTGGGAAATATTGTCCACAACACTGGCCTAAGTACATATTCACACATCTTACAAATGCTCGCTAATTTAGTCTTTTCCCACTGAGATCAAACTGCAGATATCCATAGGTGTCAACAGGAGCAAGAGAAACAGAGAAAGAAGCCACTTCCAGGGCTATCATGAGAAGATGTCAATCTCCCTCTGGAACGTTATCTGTCAGTCCACTAATTTCAATGAAATCCATTCTTGATGAAGTTACAGTTTCCTGAGATCTTGGATATCTTAGGTTTAGCCCTCTTTTACTTCTGAGTCCTAACAGAATTCTTGTGTTCAAACAAAACTTCTTGAAATGCTCTATAAGCCCTTAAGAAGTAGTTTCAATAACAGTATTTTATTTGGTGTTGAGTATTACAGAAAGAAAATTACTATTCAGCAAGAAAAATTAATATCTGGCACATTACCAGAAAGCCCACTGCAGGATCTGTGCAAGGTAATTTGGCAAGATTATTCCTTCTGGCTGGAAGAGTCTCTCTCATTAATGAAGGCACACGGATGGTGTGACACCTTTCAAAGAATTCTGTACTGACACAAATCTGCAAGCCAATAAACCACCCCAAAATGTCACTCTTCAGCCTTCACATTGTCCCCTCTGTGAAACTTTACAGAGCAGAGTAGCAGCCAAATTCTTGTCTACTACGTATCATTTCCTATTGGGATGTAATGATTTAGTCTAAGGCTTTATTTTGATTTTCGAGTGTCAGCCTGAAATGCATTCAGCCCTCTTAAAAGTGGATGAGTCCACAAGCATTAAAATAGATCAATCATATCACAACTTGCAAATTTGATTCAGCTGTCTTACATTATTGGTCTGCATCAGAATTCAATATTGTCTATTCTCATAACACATAAGAAGCAATTGCTTCATTAACTGGAAATACAAAATATTTTGCTAACTTTGCAGAAAAATTATCAAAACTGGTAAGTGTCCTTGATTAAAGTGATAGTCATTGTATGCAAAGGTAACTCTGCAACTAAAAAATTTAGGTAATTGTGGCATTTTTAGTAAGTTATTTTCACACATGAAAGAAAAGATCAAAAAAAATTATATTAAAAGAAAGCACTCAACTATTTTCCTGCATAACGTCAAAAGCCTTGATCTCATATGCTCTGAGTGGTCAGTTACAGTCTCTAACTACTTTTCCCAATGTAAAATGATGGATAATCACTTGATTTTTCTTATTGCAAGGAAAGAAAGCTTTTTATTCCCCATAATTTCATCAAATTATAATTAAGGTAGATTTTTTCCACATTTAACACTTCAAATTGAATTTTTTTCCAAGAGTGCATTCCCTTCAGATAAAATTTATTATGTTTTCCGAAGAATTATAAATACACATTTTACCTGCACATTAGAAACAACCTATTTTTTATAGTCAGAGAGGATCCTGTACTTTAATACCTCAGAGATAAACTAGAAATTTGGCAAAGGGGATGTTAATATTATGGCTTTTGCTTTTTCCTGAGGAAAAAAGTTAAAATCCGTGATCAGGTTATAAAAGAGTATCTTAACACCAATATAAAGGACATGAATTTTGTAGGAACTTGAGCAACCTACATTCAGGAGTTCTTAGCTTTGGAACAAGGTTCCTTGAGTCTTTTGAGGTCTTACAACATATGGGTGTGCATTGAACTCTCTCTTTAGCACCTGTGCTCAGCACTACACCAGTGGCAGAGAGCCACGAGTCTTTCATGTCATGATGACTCCTCTCTAATTGGAGATTATTTCACAAAACAAAATGGTCACTTACTTCACTCTTCTGTTACAAATTCCACTTTCTTTTCTCTTTCACACAGCTTTCAGACAGGTGTGCCAACAGACTATCACATGTCTATCCAGGAGATAATACACAATCTTACAGAAATCTTAATATATATCCCTCTTGACTTGGTTACTATATCGCTGTAATATTCCTTGACTAAGAGATTCTGATTTTCTTTGCTTCTATTAAAACTACATGTCACTAGGCAGAGTGAAATTTGCACTTTTGGAGTGCACAATACTTGAGGAAGATCAAGACCAAGGTAGCAGACGTTTCTCTCAGATAAGATCGATATCAAGGATCCTCAGGAGCCCTGGCAGCATTTTAAAGTGTGGCTGTTAATGGTTGCCAAGAGAAGTATGAGAGGAGCATTCTCTCGGAGGGTAAATTCAGTGCAGCTTATAACTCAGTCTCCAGGTATGTGAGAATATTTTGCCCTCTCTCAGCCAGAGCCAGAGGCAACACCAACAAACAGGTAGGAAAAATTGAAAATGTGTGATAGGGTCTAAGGGTGGAAAGCAGGGAAAAAAATCTGCCCCATAAAAGGCATTTCTGAATACCACATTTTATTATGAATGTAATTACTTATACTCTGTAATACTTTTCTGTCAGAAAAATTATATTAACATTCTTGAATTCACAGTTTTACCTGATTTATGCAAAATACATATGCCCGATTTTGATAACTTAATGAACTCATTCTAACAGCTGAAGAGCAGCTGTCATTTCATCTGAATTTACTGAATTTTAAGTAATTATTTTTAATATGATGAATTTTATTTTATGGCTTTGCAATGTAATTCAATTGAAATGTGTCCTGAGGTTTCAGAGTGATTACAGGACAACCCATCACATCCAACAGTCCCAAAGAGGGCACAGAGAACAAACTCCTCATAGTAAAATTTTTCCCCAGCATCTCATATTTTGTCCAAGTAAACTCACATGATTAATCTGACTAGTGCACCACAGATATTTAAATCCAACTCATTCTGACTTTTCATTCCCACAAACCTCAGTGCCAACACACCCCGTGCTCTCAGTTAGCTCTGAGAACCCATTTATCTTTCACAGTGCATTGGTAAAATGCTAATGATAATGAGCCAGATCCTCCTTGGTGTAAACCACAGATATCTTTCTGTTAACTTAGAATCCTGCAGAGTTTCTACTTGAGAAGCATTTTCATTGCTTGTTAATGCTGGCAGAATTCAAAATATGGTGATTTGATGAAACAGCTGTTTTCATGATTAACAAATTAAATTACTGATAGTGAATGTTAGCCTACAAAGGGACACTTGTGAAGAAATTTGTGAGTGTTAATTTACATGAAATAAGTCACTCTTACAAGCAGACATTCCACATCAATTATCATAAATCCAAAAAACTGTGTAGCTCCTTGAAGTATCATATGTGGCTCACCACGAAACAGTGAAGTAGAGAACACTTCATCAAATCAGCTATTTAGAAATCTGTATCTAAAACTAAGTCAACATTGGTCCCAGGGGAACACTTTTTTAATGCTCAGGTGATATTCAGCTGAAGTTCACGATCTTTTATGCTTGCTTCCCTTCACTGTTCATGAAGGACCAACCATCACAAAAATGCTTCCTAGTGAACCACTTTTTAGCCATTTTTTTCACAACCATCCAACAGTTTGCCCCTAATATAGCCTCAATTACAAAATACAAAGTTCACAAAGCCACACAGGCTTCCTAGGAAAAAAGGGTCTTTAAGAAAATGCTGACTGCAGAAAGCACAGAAGCCACTTTGGAAGCAAGATAAGTGAAATTTCTTCATTTCCCTCTCACCAGTTCATGTTATTTACATGTAGATAAAAACAGATAAAAGCAAACCAAGAACAACTTCTTTTTCCCCACTTATTGTCCAATCTTGCAGATGAACAACAACCACTACTATCCCCACCACGTTCCCAGACCACCTTCGCACAAACACTTTGTGGAACACCCTTGTAGCTATCAAACTTCTCATGGGGATATGTGAGGTTGGTCAGTGCCAACACAGTTTAAAGAAGCCTCCCCTCAGCACAACAACCAGCTGCTGCCCAGTGTTATCTTGAGGAGTCACTAAGTTGGGTGGAATAAACAAGAAATGACAAGTTAAAGGTAGCAGCCACTTACTTTTTCCAGACATGGTGAAAGCCAACTCGGTCAACTGACCCTTCTTAGCCAAAAGTAACCAGCCCCACCTTAGCCCCACTTACTTAAACAGTGCCTTGCAAGCCCAGGTGATTCTGACTGAAATGGGCCAAGTGAGCCCTGGCAACCCCAACACTGCTGGGAGCAGGGCAACCCCAGCAGACAAGCAATGAGGAGCAGCTGGACTTAGAAACAGGATTATAACCTTTCCCCTGGCACAGCTGGACCAGAAAGAACAGATACATTCACATCTGAAAGACAGACCATCATTCTTAAATGAAGAATCAATACTGTGTGCATTTCTGATGTGGTCATCTAATTCTCAGTCAGCCACTCACTGTATTTGTAAAATAAGATCAAAAATTGAACCTAAACTTTTCTCTTTTACACCTTCCAGGCATACCTATAGTGTCAACCAAGTAATCTTTTAATTGTTTCATGTCTTAAAATTCAAGCACATATTGTAGGTACCTGAGTGAAATTTAAAGTATTGACAAATAACATTTATTTTGCTTCCTTCAACACAGATGTGAACTGTAAGCTTTCAAGCATACAGCATTGAGTGTAGAACACTATAATTAAGAACTATATATTAGAAACAAAATTATTTTTTGATCTCATATTAGTTCTCTTTCTTGTGTTCCTCAGTTTGTATTAGTCTCCTTATTTAACAACTCAATCTCATGGACAATTAAACAATACTCACAGAGGTATACGAATGTCCAACGCAATCAGTTCCACCTTATTAAACTCTTCTTGCATTGTTTTGTTCCATCCTGAATTACACAGTCAATACGGTCTCCTCAATAGGGCTACACTGCTGAACACATTTTAGAAATAAAATCTCTAACTTGATAGATTTCACTATCAGAATAAACTGCAGCTGCTCTTTTAAGTGTAAAGCAAGATTTTTAGTTGTTTGGGTTG
>WAAE01022745.1:0-23253 GCA_013400495.1 Nicator chloris
CTTTTGTGTCCTGTTGTGACACAACAGAATGAACTTTCGCCATTTGTTGTAAATAAAATGCTGCATTTTTGGAAGTTTATATTTTCATTTTTATAAAATACTCAGCTAAGCTCAGGAAACCTCTGCAGGGTGTGAGTGAATGGCTGTGTGAGTGTTCAACTGTAGATCAAAACCAACCCATCACAATACAGAAACATTTCTGTCCCTTAAAACAAAACAAACAAAATAAAAATTCCTTGAAAACTGAAAAAAACCCTAAATCTGGAAAGTGTATTATCAAAATTTTGGAAGTAAGACATGAGTAAGGAATAAGTGATTTCTCTCATCTCTGCTCAGAAGATTCTCTACTTTGAAGAAGGCTTTATCAGACTGAATCATTTGTATTCACAAACAGGACATAATTTAGGTCCTGATCAGTGGTGTCCAAATAATTAATGACAGGAGGTTTGTGCTCTCTTTCACATTGTTGTGACTGCCAGGGGGACATGAGGTTTGCATTACACATACAGATGTGTGCGTGGGAGGTTGACTCTTTTCATTATGGCTGTACAGGTTAAAGTACAGGAGCTCAGGATTTGCCTGAATAAATTATTTATGTACTCCAAACAGGCAGGTCATTAAATTAAAGAACAAACACTGTTTGCTTCACATAGTATTTTATTCAGTCCAGAAAATAATGCATAGGGCAACTTCATTTGTGCCCTGTTTGAGTCAATTTTTTTGTGTATTTGTGGTTTTCATTTCTGAGATGAATGTTATCGATGTTTGGGAAACATTGGCAAGATAGAAAAAAATACTAATTTTTAATACTGGTTTTACATTTTGATTTAAAAAGTGGTGATTTTAATACTTAAGTTTCACTATGTCTTGGCAAGAATAACATCTTCAAAAATTTTCAAGTGCATGATGAAAGTATTTTTTTATCATTCTAAGGATTCTGATGTGATACACCTAGAATTTTGGCACTAATTCTTCTTGTTAGTTTAAACTGTGTAAAACACTAAAAATTTGGAAACACCTACATACCGCTGCATAATTCCAATCCAAAGCTGCTTTGAATTTAAGTCGCTTCATTTTGATAGAGAACAAAGAAATGCTTTTCTGTCCTTCCACCTGGAAATAGTATGAATACAGTTTTGTAGTTGCAATTGACTTCTTTCTTCAGCATACATGTACAATGTTTCCAAAACAGGCTGACCTAAATGTGCAAAACCCTTTTTAATGAGATTTGAGAATTTAGTGGAAAGAGGCCATTTGAATCCCATCAATAACACAATCTTCCAATTTTACCTTTGCATATTTGGAGAATGGGGAATTAAAAAAAAAAAAAAGGAATGCAGGGCCTGACAGGACTAAAAAAAGGGATGAGAATTATTATCTAGTGCAAACTGGTTTGCAATATTTCCTTTACTTCTAGCTAATATAGCCCAGAATGAGCAAGGAACTTGCATATACATGCCTTTAAACAAACTGTTTTACAAGCTAGACAGATAATTCTATTTGGGACAGAATTAAAAAATATTATGATACCTTGCTGTATTCTAATTCACAGGCCAAATGTATATTCAATTCAGTCCCAATTTTTTGACCCACAGAGACGGTAGAACAGTATAATAGAGTACTCGATTAGCCAGCTTCCAACCCATCTCACAGACTTATATTGAGTCCATAGTTTGCAACTTTGTTCACAAGAAACTGTGGGAAACATTGTGGAACACTTTGATGAAGGCCAGGCAAACAGCATTCGCGGCTCTTCTCATGCCAGCAGAATGTGTTACTGTGTTGTACAGTGTGACCAGGTCAGTCTGGAATGACTTTCCTTTGGTAAATCTGCTTTAGCTTTTCCTGATCACCTGTTTCATTTGACTTGCAATACTTTCTAAGAGGACTTTCTCCATTGTTTTCCCAAGGACTGAGGTAAGACTAATGGGTCTCTAGTTTTCTGAGTTCTCTTTTGTGCCCTTTTTGATAGGTATATGTGAGAGGTTTAAATTTCTGTAAAATAGGATTAGGAGAAAGAAAGCACAGGCAGGCTTAAACTTAAAGGGTTACAAAGATAGATTTATAAACACCCACAACAAAAGATGAAATGAAACTTTTAAAACACTTCCCTTTTCCCCACAGACTTTTTTTTCTTTTCTCATAGACAATGTATAAAGACAAAACTCAGGACTTTAGGTCAGTACTACTTATAAGATAATCTTTCATCAGTCTATTTAGAGGGAGAAGTGTCTTCTAGTTATGATAACTGTCTACAAGAAAGAAAACAATCCACTTGTGGGTTTTTTACTTTCACAAAAGTAGCTGCCCGAAGATTCCGTTACTGTTGACCTCCCATACCACGTAGCTTTTCCTACTAGCTACATATGGGTCATGGATTCATGTATACTTGTGGGGCAGTCATTTTAAAGATGAACAGTGTTATGAACAAAATTAGTTAAACCTGGCATGAAAAGTTATAGTAATCCTGTTAGCCCCCACTGAATGTGAAAAACCCACCCGTTACCTCGTGTAATCTGTTGAGATTATTGTTACTGAGTCCCATTAAGTTGTTGTTAATGACTGTTTTCTGTCTCATTTGTTCCCGTCGGGAATTCTCGAGCCCTTCCATTCCCAAAATGGCAGCCGAGACTAAGAGGAGGAGAGGAGGTGTGCCTATGCAAATGGAGAGGCCACTAGAATGATGGGACCAAATACAAGACCAAAAGGACAAACAGCCAAGGACTCGGCTTGGACAGAGCTACGCCAAGGACACCTACATGCCGGCCATGCGTAAGACTACCCCCTCCCCAAGTTTTCATTCTCACCCTTACTTATAGACACCACCTTCGGGATGAGACCCCCAGACCAGCAAGCCCAAGTCGCCTTCCATCATCCTTGTGAGGGTGGAAGACCCAGCTCTCCCACACTGCACACCGTGACAGATCTGTGCACCTCCTGTTCGCCATAGGGAACTATGGCGGTGTGCGCACGACCCGTCAGGCCCCCTACCCAGCTGATCAATAAAGAGCTGATTTTTAATAAAGGCTGAGGCCCTGTTCTTTTCAAACAGTTCTAAAAGCATTTGTGTAAAGCATTCTCTTCATCATTACCAAAATCATCATTTTAAGAAATTCAATATTTGCTTAGTCTATCACAAAATATCTTCTGCTCAAACTTACAACTTGAACAATCATCTCCCCAGTTTATACTGTCCATGATTTAAAGCACCTGTTACCACAAGTCACAGAAGACTTTCATCTTAAAAAAAACCTAGGCAATCTTCTCCATCTTTTCTTTTTGAAACTTAACTGTTTCTTCACTGACTTTAATGTCATCAAACAGTTTTATTACAATGTCTCTGTCTTTTTCTTCACTTAGAGAGAAAGAGTTAATGATTTGTAAGTTTCATCGGCGCAAAAAAAAGAGCTAACAGTCTCCTCAGGCTTGCAGATGGTCACGTGACCTCTGGCCAAGCAGCCGCTCGGTGTTCAAACCACGCCGGGTAATGGGAGGGAATCTTGTCCGAGAGATTAAAGATTAGCACATCCAGGCAGTCTGCAATCCACTAGGCAGGATAGTTAATGCCTCCTCGTCCGGTCCTCAGTCTAAAACTGGGATGGGCCTTGGCCCAGCCAGGCCCGCAGCTTGTATCAGAGGCCTAGCAGACACTTGGCCCAGCCGGAGGCAGGACAAGCTTGGTAGCAGCCGCAGCCTCCCCTTCCCATGCCGGCAGCCGATCAGGCCCGGAGGCATGGCCAGGCCAGGGCCTGCTTTCCCCCCTAAGATGAGTGGGGAGCTGCAGGCCTGGCTGGCAGAGACTGGTGTTACCAGCTGGCGAGCTGGCAAAAAGAGGGCTGGCCTGGACACAGTTTCAGCTTATATATGTATTCCCAAAGTCGCATCTAGCTTTCTTAATAGTCAAATAACAAGTCAGTATCCAAATTTCACCCTTGATAGGTTACTGTCCTTTCTACAGAAAGTAACGATCCTTACAGGGTCATAGACAACTACTTTTTTTTTTTTTTTTTTTTTTTTTTTTTTTTTTTTTTTTCAAATCACATGGGGTTTGCGTCCGGTTGTTTTTNCGACAGTATATTTATCCTCTTCCAGTCATCACCCATATGTTCCCTGATTTCCACAACTTTGCAGATACCAAGACAGTGGCCTGGCAAAAAAGTCAACCACAGTCAACCACTTGCCTTAACACCCTGGAGTGGATTCACCCAGATCCATAAATGTAATGTGGTTTGAGCACTTGCAAAAGTCTGCAGACCAGCCTTTCCTCCACTACTGCAGGGTCAACACAGAATTACTGTAGATACTTAATCCTGTGATGTGCATATAGCTGTACCAGTGAAAACCAGCAAAGAAGGTACAGAGAACATCTGCCTGGTCAGCATTCCCAGTGAATATTTTGCCAGAATTGTTTTGTATTGAGCCAGTGTCTTTCCTGTGCTTCTTCTGCCTATTGCTTACCTATCTATCTTAAGGACCCTTTCCTACTCTTGAAATTTTTGGCCAGTTTTCATCCTAGCTGAGGCTTAGGCTTCGTAAAAAATGAGTTTTGTCTCATTCTCAGAAAAAGTTCTAATATTTTTCTTTCTTGGTTCAAATGGTAGGCTTTCAGCTATTCGTGGAATTTAAAAGGTAATTTCTTTTCTGCTTTTTCTACTGAAAAAAATTCTGTGCATTACAAAGAACTTATTTATTTTCATGTTTTTCCTTCAAGTTTTGATTAATTCTCAGTTTTGAACATTAATCAGTGTGCATTATAAATTTATAATATATATGTTGAGGCACTGTATACTATCACAAGATGACTAATCTCACTATGAATGTGTCATAGGAGTGATCAAATATATTTTTAATATGTTACAACTTTCTACTCCACTCACTGGCTTTTTTTGTGTCATATTTTTTTTCCTAGTAATAGAGAAATAGAAAAATTAAGTCCTCTGCTACTCTATTAGAGATCTATAGGTTTTCAAAAACTTGAAATAAGTCATGTCCATACAAAAAGCAAATTACTTAATTACTAAATTACTGTAATTACTGCCATCAACCAGTTAATGAGAGGACTTAACTTTCAATTTTCAGTACTTCTAAAGGAAGAGTTTTATGAGCTACATCTTGTCAATAATTTTTATTTTATTTTTTATTTTTATTACTGTTACACTAGTACATTGTAAAGACTTGAAGAAGACATAGAGCATTGGTCACTGAAGAAGAACTCTGTTTCACAAACACCATGTTTCACTGAAACTAATACTACCTAGAAGCAATAAACTTGATATGTTTTATATATTTTATATATCCCCTTATCAGTGTAAGTATTGGGAAAATTAATCGAAATTTCAAAGCAAAATGAGTAAAGACTGAAAGATAATTTTACTTAAATTCAGCTTTTTTATCAGGAAAATTAAATTACCTTTGCAGTTAAAGCAATACCTTTATAGTTAAAACAATATCTTCTTATAAATTGCTTAGGTCCAAGGTGTGCAATGAAAAAATAGAAAGTTGCATATTTGATTGTTTACTTAGATATTTTACTACACTTACTGGTGAATAGCACTAAGAAAGATTGAATTTCAAACCAGTTTTATTTAGATTTATTTTAAAAATGATTTATGATTTAAAGAGCTTTTAATTATTTTAACTTTTACATGCACTAAACATAACGTTTAAAATGCTTTAATTGGACTTAACAAAACATTTTCAAGGAAGTGAAACATCATCAAGGTAAACACTTGGTATTTCAAATATTAGGGAATAATTATTTTGACTCTAGCAAGATAAAATAGTATTGACATATTATAAAATCTCTCTGTTTCTTTGTGAACCCTGTATGTGCTGCTCAGAGACATAAATGCAGGAAGTAAACCCAGTGAAGTCTCTTGACTGTTTTTAGCTGTGCATAGAGACAGAGCCGTTTTTAAAGGTAATTGCTATGTTCCAGTTAATTAATATCCTGTTCATAAACTAGGCAACATTAATTCATATTTCGTCTTGTTCTTTTCTTGCTTTACACTTTCCTCTTAGCTTTTTATGTATTCTTTTCACCATATCTGTTTCATAAAATATGACAAGCTCTTTCTGATAGCAGAGTGCTGCTCAAGTTAAGAGAAATGACAGAATCATCACAATAAGCAGAATCAAATAACAGTAGTGTATGTGTATCAAAAATATTAGTTCAGAAATTTAAAAGTAATTCAGCTTTTAGACAGTTTGTTAAAATATAGTCCTCATTTGAATAAGGCATGGCAAATTTTAAAAGATGTAACAGACAGCATTTATGTAAAATAAAGATTTGCAGATTAGGGTCCCTTTAGATGAAAAAGTAATTCATCCCATATCTGGAAAAGTGAACTATTGGCAATTCAACTTCTGATGGTAGAATTTGCCCTCTGTGTCATTAACACATGCTGATGAACTTGGGGGGGTTGACACTTCGACACTAATACACTGAAACTTCTATGTATCAATATGATGAAATTTCTAATAATACATGATTTCTAACTGAGCAGTCACTTCCAGAAACTTATTTAAGAAAGAGAAGTAGGATTTTGTTGAAAATAATATTCTACAGCCACTATAATTTTCTGCCACCTTTTGCAGTTTAGCTCCTGATCTGAGGTCCCAGGAAATTGTTTGATATGGTAATTTCTTTCTTCAGTGAAAGACATTTAGTTTACAAAACAGCTAAAGCTTATGAATTGTTTCCAAATTTGCTTAATACCCTCAAAGATTTTCTTTTCTTTTAATTACTATCAAATTAGTTAAGGCAGCTGTTGGAACTTTTAAAAATATAGGACAGTAACATGGATTTCTTATGTATTGAGAAAGGATTAGTATATCACATAGAGTTGCTCATTCAGTCTATAAGAACAGCAGACTTCTGTTAGAGCGGGCCTTCAGATCTGATGCATGTGCTGGTGTTTCTTTAAGAATATAATTAATTTTGAATTAATGTTTGCTCATGGTATTGAGGCTTTGCCAAGTACAGAATCTCTGTGTAGAGGACACTAAAGGATAGCCTTAGCTAGAATAAACCAGAATAATTATACCATAACAGAAGTGCTTCACAGCTGACATACCAGAACAGTTCCTCTCTGGAATGTTGCATCCAAAACCACCTGAATGAGACAATTCCCCTTGTGACTGGTGTGGCTCTTGTTGCTCCTTTTAGGCCTGCTAAATATAGTGTGCACTTTCCTCATTCTATCTCCTGTTCTTCTCTCAGTTCCATTCTGCTATTTTGAATATATAGAACAAAATCTGGTGAGAGCACCTTGAGAGTTTTCATTCATATTTAATCTCCCTATGTGTCTTGCAAGCAAATGCTATTTACATTTGTGTCAAAGAGCTGGCTTGTTAAAATTCAGCTTTCCTAATTTGTAATTATCATAGTGATTCATATAAAGAGAGCTCAAAAACAGATGCTCCTAAAGCACTGGGGAAGTTTCAGTTATGTATAAGGCATTAAAATGTTCCTCATTTGAATTGTACAGTCTTAAGTTTCAGTCTCACTGTCTTCTGACAGTTAATTTCCTTGTAACCTGAGCCTCTGGGATCAAGAATTAATAAGGGTGGGGTTTTTTTTGCTTTTTGTAAATACAGTAACATCTTGTGTCTGTAGGAGGATCAGAAACCTCCAGTAGCAATTCTGCTAGAGAATCAAGAGGCATTTCTTATCCAAAATCCTGAAGGCTTCATTATAAACTTTATCATCTGATATTAAATATGCCCTTTTAATCATAATCTCTATCACCCTTGGCCACAATGCTCTTCTCTTTTTAATTACTCTTTTGCTTTATGAATTATTTTAGCTGTGGTAACAAGTTGTGCTATTTTTTTAAAATAAAATCTGACAAAACATCAGGAATCTTCTGTCTCAGTGTGTCAGGGAACACCTGTCTTGAAAAGGCAGATATCATTTAGAGGATATGACACTAACAAGGCAACCAATGAGAAAAATATTTTCTTATTATATTTGTTTCTTGGCAACTGATAAACCAGTTTCTCATAACTAGTTTTCAGAAATGGCTGTTTGAACATATTAAATGTTATTGCCATGAGCTAGATATTAGGGCAAAGAGAAAGGTTCACTATGTTGACCTAAGCATGCCTCTTTTATTCATTGGATTTTCTCAGAAGTCTGAGTCATTTCCTTTTTCCCAATGACTGATTTTTTGGCTGTTCCTTCCCTGTTAGAATTACACAGATGGTGTGATTCTTTTACTGCATTTCTAGGGCTTCTTTTTGATTTGCTCCTTTTTGAATTGCTTTAACTTTTTAAACAGCCTGTTCCTCAAGCCTTTTTGTTCATTACATTATGGTACAGGTCAAGTAATGTATGGTTTTTCCCAGAACTCTTGATATGATTTTTTTTTTTAATTTATTGTCTAAGAATGACATTACTATGTAAAAACATTCTGCTTCTTATTTTATTATTGCCATTATAAAGGTTATTATTTCCTTTGACAGATCAAAATAATTCTGTAGTGTCCCAAGATGACCATGAGTGATTTAGTTGATTAAGATTTGTACTGTTTTATCAGTGTCCTCTTCTTATTCCCTTTTGAAATGTTCAGGTCAGAGCTACTGCACAATTAAAATAATTAAGAACATGTGGTTTTCATTTTAGCTTTGCGCAGACAAAACAAAACAAAGCCATACCCAGCAAACAAAAAAAAACCCTAAAGAAAAATAAACAAACAATAAAAGAAGTTGTATATCAGATGGAAATGAAAATGTTATGCCCTATAAAGAACAGGTATCTTAGGATGGGAAGCAAATGGCTACTTTCAGGGAGCAACACAGTGTTTCTCTTTCAGCAGATGTGTGGCTGTTCAGAGGACAGCTAACCATTCCTGTGCACGAAGGAAAATGTGGCCATCCTGATTAATGAAAGACCTGTGAGCTGTTGGTGGCCAGCATTTCACAGAATCACAGAATGGTTGGGATTGGAAGAGACCTCAAAAGATGATCCAGTCCAACCCCCCTGCCAATGCAGGTTCACCTAGAGCAGGTGACACAGGAACCTGTCCAGGAAGGCATTGAACATTTCCAGAGAGGGAGACTCCACAACCTCCTTGCACAGCCTGTGCCAATGCACTGCTACCATCAGTGTAAAGAAGTTATCCCTTAGGTTAAGTTATGATTTCTTATATTTAGTTTATGGCCATTGCTCTGTGTCCTGTCTAGGTACCACTGAAAAGGTGTTGGAGCTCAGGGCATCCCTCTGGCTGCCCTGGCAAGTCTGAGACCCCCACAGGGGGGTCAGAGACCTTGGTATGAAGCCCAGAAAAGTACGGGTTTTGATTTAAGCCCGTGGGAAAAGCTACCCACCTTGAGGGAGGCACTGCAAGCCACAAAAGTTTGAAATGAGTAGTTTTTAGTTTGTCACAGGGTGAAAAAGTAGAATTTACTATTTCTTAACATTGGGTCAAAATGGTGGATTTTAGGTTTTGTTTATCTTTCTTCTTTCTTCTTCGTATCCTCCATGTCTGGAAGGTGGGTNCCGAAATCCCTTGATCTCGGGAACAACAAACCCGAGAAAAAGGGGCTGACACCATCCTCTTGGCATCTGCCTTTAAGGTGTTTGTATGCATTGATGAGATCCCTTCTCAGTCTTCTCTTCTCCAGACTAAACAGGCCCAGCTCTTGAAGTCTCTGCTCATAAGAGAGATGTTCCTGAACCCCCATTATGTTTGTGGGCACCACCGGGCCTTCTCCTTGTCTTTCTGGAGCTGTGGTGACCAGAGTTGAACACAACACTCCAGATGTGGCCACATTAGGACTGAGTAAAATGGCAGAATCACTTCCTTCAACCTGCTGGCCACACTCTTCCTGATGTACCCCAGGATCCCATTGGCATTCCTGGCCATAAGGGTTTTGCTGGCTCATGATCAATTTGCTATTCACCAAATCGAAAGTCTTTCTCCGTAGAGGTTCTCTCCAGTAGGCCAGCCCTGGGCTGGTACTGGGGTTTATTCCTCCCCAGGTGCAGGACCCTACACTTGCCCTTGGTGAACCCCATTAGGTTTCTCTCTGCCCAAGTCTGCAGCCTGTGAGGGTCCTGCTGAATGTCAGCACAGCCTTCAGGTGTATCAGCCACTTCCCCCACTTTTATACCATCTGCAAACTTGCTCAGGATACAATCTATCTCTTTGTCCAGGTTGTTGATAGACAAGCTGAATAGGACTGAACCCAGTACTGATCCCTGGGGAATGCCACTGACTACAGGCCTCCACCTGGATTCTACTCTGCCGATAACCACCCTCTGAGATCTGCCATCCAGCCAATTCTTGATCCATCTCATTGTTCATTCATTTAACCCACACTGAGCTTACCTACAAGGATGCCATGGGAGACAATGTCAAAAGCCTGAAGCCAAGGTGGACAACATCCACTGCTCTCCCCTCATCAACCCGTGCTGTCACAGAATCCGTGCTGCCGTGCTGTCACAGCAGGCTATCAGATTGCTCAAGCATGTTTTCCCTCTCTTGAATCCTGGTGAAGCTGACTACCCTTGATCACCTTCTTTTCTTTCCCATGCTTAGTGGTGACATCCAGAATGACCTGTTTACATCACCTTTCCAGGGATGGAGGGGATGCTGACTGTTTCTCAGTAGTTTCCCGGGTTCTTCCTTTCCTCTTTTGAAGATGAGTAACACTGACTTTTCTCCATTCATCCGGAGCTTATCCTGTTCTCCGTGATTTTTCAAAGATCATGGAGAGTGGCCTAGCAACAACGTCTGCCAACTCCCTCAGCACCTGTGGGTGCATCCCATTAGGTGCCACGGATTTATGAGTGTTAAATCCACCTAACCATTCTCTCACCCAACCCTTTATGATGATGAGCACATTTTCCTTTCTCCAGCCTTCCTCTCTTGGAAGTCTGAGAGACTCCTGAGGGCCAGTAGTGAAGACAGGGCAAAGAAGACATTCAGTGATTCTACCTTCCCTGTGTCTTCCATCAGCAGGACACCTGTCTGATTCAGCTATGGCCCCAACTGGTAAAATACCCACTTATGCTGTGATATCTATATATTCTCCATCACAATCTACTCCTCAGCACATTTTATTGAAAACTGGAAAATGAAGAACATCAAGTATGTTTGGAGGTTTTTTTTCCAAGACTATAGATAGATTGATAAGGCAGTGAAGAGGAAATTAAGCAATTTTTGTTTTGTTTTGGTTTGGTTGTTTTGGTTTTTTTTGAGAAAAGACTTACAGAGAAAAATGCTTGAGACATTCTTCATTTGACAAACCTGTGACCAACAACACTTTCACAAGGTGCAGCCTGGCAACATTTGATCCAATTCAACTAGAGTTATTTCATTAACTATTCAGAAATCTGTACCAAAAGACCATTAAATCTTTAGCATCTTATGAAAAATATTCAGTGGCACAGTGAAATGTCAGAAGTGGAAACTTCCTTTGTACCAATATGGAGTGTTATAACAAAAATTTTCCGTAGGCAAAGTTGAAAAAATTTTTTCACTTCATCACAATATTAAGCATCAAAGGGAAGAAGTCTATGAAAAACTTCTGTGTTGAGGAGAAAAAAAAAATCTGCTTCCAGACACTAATTAAGATATTTAGTGGTCTTGGACTTACACAGGAACATAAGACTCACTAGATTTTTTGGAGGACTTCAAAATCCTAAACAGCATTATAAAATAATGCCAACTTTTAAAACATAAGCGGTACATAAGATAAAGCAAAAGAATTAAAGTTAATAAATGGATTTTACTGTTGACAGAAAAGTTATATGAGTTAAATGAATAATTATTCTTTCAGTACATATGAAGATGAATTTTCTGACAAAAAGAAAATAAAGGATATCTGTAGGTTATTTTACTGTTTTGAAAGGAGTAAGGATTTTAGCTTTTATTAGCAGCAGTCTTTGAAGATCCTCCTGCTATGACACTTGCTTTAAAATGCATTTCTCACAGATGAATTCAGACCTCTAAACTCCAATGTCAACAAGCTTTCTGGTGCACAGTTTATGAGGCGATTTAATCAAAGACACCTTACGATTTATCTTTTATCATAGTATTTACTACTGCTGAATTTTCTTGAAAACTTTTCTCAATGAGCCACGGTTTAAAATTTGTATAATTCACTGTATATGCATGTATTCACAGCCAAAAATATGCCAAACAACTATGGAAGTATTCAGACAGTGTACCGTAATACAATAGAGGGATTTATGGCATGTTTACTTTATTATGTTCTTTTTTAATAGGTATATTGGAACCTAATTTAAAATGGTGCAACCCAATGTTTATAGCCAGATATAAACACTTTGGATCATTTTCACACTTCAAAATTTGACCTTTATAAATAGTTACTATTTAAATATTTATTTAAGTACTTACCATTCTAATACTTTTTGCATGAAGCAGGTGGTTTTGTATAAGTGATTGCCACATAATCTGAATTTACTACTCATTAGTTTTCTACCAGGATATGAGACGTCAATCTTATCAAAGTGGCAAAGGAGGCAGAAACCTCACATTATTTAATGCATCTGAATTGCACATGAAGCTTTTACCAATGCCTTTTAAACATCTGTTTCCAGCAGTTTATAACCCTTCTGATTTATTTTCAATGGGTAGTTTACAATTATGGTTTGGAAATCTTTGTTCAATAAGTAAGGAAGTGAAGAGCAGGGAAGCAAACATTTCTGCAAGTGAGAGATCTGCTGGTATGTACTGTCTCCCAGGTGTGCTGTAAGAGAATGATACACACACAAAAAAGATAGGGGGAGAGAGACAGAAATCTTGTGATAAATGTCTTGCAGCTATCGCAGCAGCTGGGAAGAAAATTAATGAGATTTAGATTTTTATTTATCTTAACAGTGCAAGTACTTCCAAGGAAGTTCTCTAGTCATTAATTTACCAGCACTGCATAAAACATAAACTAGTGTTTTAGGTGCCAGTTCTCATGTCCCATACAGTTATTTTCTCATTAGGCTTGTGGTTCTCCCTAACAAAGAATTTTTCATACCCTGACATGAGACTTCTTAACCTGTCAAAAAAATTACTTCTTTAAGCAGTAGAAAAATAAGCTTGAGATTAGTCATTTTTTTCTGCCTGTATTTAGCAAGTAGGGACTTTCTTTGTGAAATTATCTTAAAATATTTAATTAATTAAGAATTATGCTTTTCCCTTTTGCAAATGCTAAAAAATAATAATCAAATATGTAATTGTTTTTATGCAAATGTTGTATAGTGTACATAAATCTGACTACTGTGTACAGTAGGGGTTTGAAATTTAAATTGAACATGATGGCCTCTGTGGAGAACAGACATTTCTGGGGTTTATTTAAGTTTTCATAAAAACTCTGATTTTGTTTTGAAATCTAGATACTAATAAAAGATATACATTAAAGTTTATGCATCAAATAAACTTATGATGCTAAACCAAAATATTAAACTTTACTAAAATGTCTATGGATCTTTCTTTGCAGAAGCTCTAAGTAACAAATGAAACTAGGCTTCTACAAAATAACAGCAACAGAGATTTTAAGTGTACAAGGCAACGGGAAAAGAAAAGTCTGGGGAAAAGATGATACATTCAGTTTTGCCTCAAAACAGTGTCTTGGAAGTAGAGAGTTCTGTTGCAGAAATAAATCTGATGATTCCTCCGTGGCTATGACCTTCAAGTTAGAAAATCTTTAGATGCAGAGAGTCTGCCATCGTTGCATCAACTCCACTGACAACAGAGTAGTAAACAACAGAAGAGATTGATTGCAGGAAGGTCTCATTGTGCTTGGTGTGCTGCATCTCTTATTTTATATGTGAGTTTTGTTCAATTTCTTCTACAGAGCACAATTTTGGATATGTCTCACAATGACCCAGAAACTGAAAAAAACCCCACACAAACAAAAGAAAGTAATTTCAATTATTGCACCTGAAATGCCCTAATTAATAAATATATTGAAATCCCAGTGGGTAGATTTCCTGTTCAGAAGCCATGAGTGCAATTCATAAATGTATCAGACTTGAAAAAAAAATAGTAAAGAATGAGTTGTCTATCGCTCTAAAAAGATTTTCAGGTGACTTAATACTTTCTATTTATTCAGTATGATATGAAGGAGTCCTGTGAAAAGAAATGGAGAATTCATTGCACTTGAAAGAAAAAAAGAAAATGAAAGGCCAAAATTACCAAATAAAAAGTCCAGTATTCTTCTTTCAAGAGAAAAAAAAAAAAAAAAAATCCATTCTTCTATTAGGAGCTAGTTAAAAATAATGTATGTTTTCGCAATTATTACCTAAAATACTCTATTCTGTATGTTTGAGCTTTAGCCTGACTTTTCTGTGTTTAATAATGTTTCTGAAAATATATTTAAATGTTTTAATGAAGCATCTAAATTCATAAGCTGATCCACCTCTATACCACAAGATTCCTTTTGCTTACAGAGACGAAATTGCTGAGGTTGGCAGGGACTTCCTGAGATCTCCTGGTCAAAACCTTTTGCTCAGGCAGGGTTAGTTTGAACAAGCTGTTGTTCCCTGCAAGATGCCCTACTTTTTCTAGAAAAATTTAGAATGAATGCTTGGGGATGAAATGGCTACTCCTTTGGGCTAGATAATTTTGTAATATATTCCACCTCCAGTCATCACTTATGCCAGTTTGCTGGCAGTTAAACTAATGGCTTGGTAGAGAGATCTTTTAGGCTGTTCCACAGAGATTTATGTGGCCTATACTGCACTGGGAAGTTTAAACAGTAAATCTACTACAGAGTGATAACTGAAGAAACAAAAGAAACTGGGAAAATGGGAAAGCAAAAGAACCATATAACAGTATACCCAGAGAGGGTAGGAATTCCTCCAGTGAGAAGAAAGCAGAATGAAGCATTATCAAAAAACTAACAGCGTCATTACTGACCCTGAAGTTTCCCACCTTCCCCTTAATTTGGTTCTACTTGCTGCTCAGTTCCTCACAGTATTCTGGGATTGTGAACAATACTTTACAATAATGCATACAAGTGATATATCTCTAACAGAGATGTCTATAACAACCTTAAATTGTAGTAATCTGCATTCTAACTGGTCTATGAAATATCAGTCTAATTCACCATAAATATTGTTTTCAGCAAACTATTTTCTTTATTTGATTGTGTTTTGTATCTCTGGAAAAGGCCTGCAAACGTTTCTGAATTAATGAAAATGAAGAAATTTTGTGAGAAAGCTGAGATCTCCTTAATTATTGCATGTTTAGCATGAGACGTTCTTAAAGGACTGCTGGCACTTTGAATAAATTTTGAGTTTTAATGGCATCTTCATGAATATAAATGTAGAAGCACTGCAGGGAACTTTATCACAGCTTCAAATCAAGTTGTTCTTTCGATGCATTTTACCATAGTGGTCACAATATGCAAGTTTTCTCAAAATCAGTTCTGGGTCGCTTTGAATTGATTTTAAGTTAAGAAAATTAATTCTAGGTACTTTTTAAATGGTTATTTGTTCCATTTTTGTTATTGTGAAACATGATGAAATATTTCTAATTTACAAATACAGTAACCCCCTCTCTTTAACAGATGATAACTAAGACTTTTCAAGTGTCTTACTGAAAACATATATATTTACACTGATAACATTGTCAATTTTTTTCAGCATCTCAGAGGGTAGAGTTGGATTAGATCTTATAAAAACATTATTTACTATGAGAATGGTGAGGCACTGAAACAGGTTACCCAGGGAATTTGTGGATGCCTTATCCCTAGAATTGTTCAAGGCGAGGTTCTGTGGGGACTTTCGACCAGAACCTGGTCTTCTGGAAGGTGCCCCTGTCCATGCCACAGCGGTAGGAATTAGATGACTTTTAATGTCCCTTCCAACCCAAAACATTCTGTCATTCTAAGATTTGCATTTCTTGATATTGTACCTATAAATTTTACACAAATTGAAAACCATGTTTCACTTGTAATGCTCTGTATTTCATATGAAAATCTAAAACCTTGATGGTCAGCCTTGAAAGTGAAGTATACAAGAAGTAGTAGTTACGTTTTTTTGTATCAAATCATAACTCATCCTAGAACAGACTATAACTAAAAAGTTCTTTAGCATAGAGTTCATGTCAATGCCAATTATGTATTTGTTAAGTCCACGTGATATGGAATTTCCATCCTGCCAATAAAATTAAATATTTGGACTGTCTTATCCGAACCAGGTACCGAAGCCTCCAGTGCTCTTACAAACGTGTTTATGTTCACTATGGTATCTTCTACAGTTACATGGGTGTTGCAACTAATTTTTCCAAACTGTTAGTTCCTGAATTATGTGGGTGTCTTGCAAATATTCTGCCCAGTTACTATAAGCAGAAGCCATTGCTAGACAAACATGTTTGTTCCTTACATATCCACCATGATATGATACAAAAGAAGAAAACTACCACTACTTATGTAAGTTGCCATTATTTAATATACAGAAATCTGTAAATATTTACTGGGCCCTCATTGTGCTGACATGGACTAAATTAATTGCAAACTGATTTATCAAACTGACACCTTCAGATGCTGTGTCACAAAGTTGAATGATGCTGGGGAGAAGTTCTGGTACAAAAAGAACTGAATATTCACAGGCATTTTCATGTCCAAAAAGGAGTTAACTACTAAGTTAAAATGCTAGTGAAGAGAGAACACCAGAAAAGGGAGATATAGACATCTGCATCTATATTCTAAGTTTTTGGATCTCATTTTAGTGTGGCATTTTAATCTGATTTCTTGTTGTTTATTCATGGCCAAGAACATGGAAAAATCAAAAGATCTGAGCAACATCCTGTTACTATGAGAAGTGCAGTTCAGCAGTTAATCTATTCTTATAACAGGTTTATTGCACAATTTTATTTTATTAAAAACTCAGACAAATTTAATCTCTGGTGTGGTAGTGTGGTTCCTAAGTTCTAATACCTTTTCTAAGGGATTCCTGTTATTTTTCTATAAAATGGAGTGTTCCTTTGATCCCTCTGTATTTGGCAGATCCCAAGCTCTCTTCTCCCTCTCCTTGATGTCCTTCAATCCTGGGCTCAATCCATTAGGATGCCAATCCTGCTTAAACTCCTACCCTTTGCTCCAGAACCTACCACCAGCCTTGCCCATTTACCTGCCAATCTCCTTCCCCTCCTTCCAGAAAGTTCAGCTGTACCTGGTATACTATTGGTTTATTTGAGTTAAACCCACTTCCTCTGTACTCTGAACGGTTGATCAGTTGACAATCCCCTTTTGGACCGCTCCCTTGCTGATTCCCAGTTGGCTCCTGTGTTGTATCCACCTCTTAATCCCTCCCCCATTTAAAACCTGTTGTACAACACTGTCAGCCGGCTTCTGTCCCTGCCACCCTGCCAGGAATAAACTCTTTCTTGGGAGACATATACAGAGGCTCCTCTCCCATTCCTTGCCATCGCTTCTAGGCACGCTGACCCACCTGGCCATCCCTGGAGAGCAGTCACAGCCTTCTGCTCTGCACTGCCCACTGGGCTCCTAGGAGCTCGGGGGCAGCTCCTATCTTGGCACGGACCGTGCACTTCAGCAGGGCTAGCAGAAGGGGCTTTTGGGAATTGCGTCCGTGTCACTCTGGGAAGTTTAACAGTCAAAACACGTAAAATCTAGACCACTACCCAATTCATACCTCCAAACTTAGGCCACAAATTAGTAATATCTAAGTGCTAACACTTCAGATTAATTCCTGCCCTTATGACTTGTTTGGTAACCTCAGATAATACTATGTAAATTGAAATAATCAATAAGGAATTTTGATTTATAGTGAGAAAAACTGGATTGTCTTGTAAAGCTGATCTGTACATACAGGTGTTTTAGTGCTGCTGAAAGTATCTGTTATTGCAAATTGAGTTTTCATTTGGAGTACAAAGACCAAAACCCAGTGTCTCAATATTTTATGTCTTAGCTTCTCTCAAAATGATCAGTAGTTGGGAATCTAAGTATTTCGAATATCTAGGCACAAAGGTTTTGTTTTGTACCTTCACTGTTACAGCTAGTAAACACAACTGCTCCAGTCAGCTACTGTGTTTCCATAAACTAATTTTGTGTGACTAAATTTATGTGACGTGCATAAGAGCAATTTTTTTCAATAAAGAATTAATATAGCAACGTATGTGACTAAATACTTAGGCGTGGAGCACAAGACTTGACTACTTACACTAAATTCAGTGAACCCCTCATGAATGTTTTGCATGTATGTATTCCAGAAAGTAATGGCAAAGTTCTCACTGACGTAAAATCAGAGTGAAACTGTGATTTATGTTGCTGTGCTAAATTTCATACCCATGCAGTGAGTAGTACATATGCGGTAAATAAATTCCAGCACCATAAATATTTTATATTGTGTGCTAGAAGAAAAGTAGAACAGTACTTTCTTTTTCCCTTTTTTTATTTTGAAAATTTTGCACTTCTGTCTGCTGCTATTCTCTCTCTTACTGTGCTGTTAGGCAGAAGGTCCACAGGAACAAGGATCTAGGGGAAAAACTCTAGAAAAGAAAAAGACTTGACTTAGCTTGATTTGCAAATGATCAGGAATTTCCTCATTGATTTTTCTAGAAAGTGATATGTTGGATTTCTGAGTTTACAGAAAGATATTTAACAGGTGTAGCGTGAAAAGTAGTTATGATTCTGCCTTTGAGGATAATACAGAAAAATATGACCTTCTGTAGTCATTACTGACATAGACTCCACAATGTTGTTACATGTAGATTGTAGGGTGCAGCTCTACTTGAACATGAGAAAAATCTTAATATGTTTGTTTTACTTTTTGACATAAAGTTTTAACCAGTGGTTATGGCACTCCTTTCCTTGGGTAGTTGTCTTCCAAACTGTGCTTCAGCTTCATAGATGTGAGAAAGAATAAGAACATTGTTGGATGAATAGGGCAATACTGAGCTATTTTGATTGTATTTCAGCTGTAATTCAGTGACAACAGACCACACTCATTTGGTACTAGATGCTGCCTGTACCTGTACCTACATAGCAGCTGTAGCAAAGATGACTTGACTTACTGCACAAAAAATGCAGTTAGAAACAGACTTGGAAAGCATGTAACCTCAGCAGCTGTATTAGTTTCAGAGGCCTGACCCAGACAGAAATTTCAGCAAGACATTTAGACCAAGAATATAAACATATCTTTAAAAAATTCAAGCAGAAAACAATCCTTGAAGGTTAGAAGAACCAAATAGTTGTCTATTACAGGGCAGAGAATTCAGTAAAACTCAAAAAAAATTGAAATCAAATACACATAATCATGAAAAACCGCAGGACTCGTTGTCACGTGGTCTCTAAAGAAGCATAACCATACACCCTGAAGTATCTAATTCTTCACATCACAAGCAGTGAAATGAAACACTTGAAAGAACTCTGGTGATCTTACATCATTCATCTTTCTCATTAATTTAGACTGCAGGGAAACAATTGATGAAGGAACTAAGCCTAGACATAATTGCCACTGATCCTGACTGCTATTATGATATCCTCGTGAAGACAAGGAATCAACAGGACCTACTTTAGGACTTTCAGTCTCCGACAGACTCTTGCAAAAAAAGGGCAATTGACAACCATTATCTTCTAATAAAAGATATCTCCTTTGCTCTTAATCTATTATAGAAGAGGGTTCTCCCAGGCTCTATTTTGTATGTAACTGGTACCTGTGATTTCCTGTCAGTTTTCAGACTTCTTCTTAGGGCTGGGGTTTTTTTTTAAGCATATTAAGAAGGTGATTATCTGGTGAGCCCAGACATACAGGAATTTTATGTCCTAGCCCTTCAAACTATTTTTAACATTGCAAAGTTGTCACTATCAAATAAATGAATGACTGCTTATGCCTGGTGGCAGAGGATAACATTTGAAGTATGGAGCCACTATGTAAGGTGTCACCTTGTTCAGATGAAAAACCCTACCCTATCAAGAAAATTGTCACTATTTTCATGATACTAAAATGCTTGTAGCAACTTTGGCAGCTCTTCAGGTCTCAAAGGCTGGCTCGCATGATATGCCTTTCACATACAATATATTTTTCCATATTCAAGAAGATCAATCATTGAGCCTTTGAGAAAAAATAGATAGAAGATTTTAGCATCTCTATCTACATCTGATATTTTCTACCTCTATTAAACTTATGGATAAGAAATGTAGTACTTATTTTCTCTTGCAATTTATAGTACGTACAATAACAGGGCTTCTGCCAGTTTCTCAGACAGGAGTGAACAAGACACACTTATGAGGCACAATAGGGTTATGGGTCTTGATTTCTCATCTGAGGCATTAACAAAGAATTTTGCTAAATTATGAACAAATATTTACCATTCTGATGGAAATTTACAGTTTTGTTATAGGAGTTTAATTGCTCAATATTTTTCCTCCTTTTAAAAATTAGTGTGAAAAAGAATGTGTGAAATCTTTATGGTTCTAAACAACCAAGTAGATGCCATGACCCCAGTCTGGATCCTAAAACCTGCTTTTGGCCAGTAGAATCCCCAAATCTGACTTGACAGCACCAGAGAATGAGCTGCCTACCTCTTGTGCAAGGTTTTTTGAGCACCGTAAAATAGGTGTTCCCCATTCCTGTCTCAAGCTCACAGGCTTTTAATCTTACTCTCTGAATGTCTGCTGTCTTGAGCTTTGGAAAGATACAATGGGAAAAAGTACTGAGCCCAACAGCCTTTCTGTTAAATAAAATTTTATGGGTTGTAGGAGATAGGTTAAAAATATTGCCTTGCTCACAGATGCTTGAATGAACGACCACCTCTCAGGAATGTACCTTATCCATGACTACAAGAAGACTTTCTGTGATGTGCTTAAGCATGATATAATTTAATATTTATGAATACATTAATGGTGAGTGCACTTGTCTGTCTGGGTTTACTGTAATTTCTAGTTTAAAAAGTATCTGAGTAATCCAAAGCTTAGGTATGTAGGTTTCGTCTTTTACTTGCATTATAATGCTCACATTTATTCTTCAAGCACTACATTAGGACAGGACTCCATAAATCAGACCTGAAAATAATTCTTGCTTCAGAACACACACCTGAAAGGAAAGTGAAAAACTGACTGTGTACCAGAATACTTTTCCTAGAGTTCAGTCTTGCAGCATCCTAATTCTACATTACAGCTGAATAAACTTAGGTTTAGTTAACCTAAACTGCCTAATTAAACCTCCTTGAAATTCAAACCTTCATAATTTCTGTGCTGTCCCTTGTCCATTTGACATATAAAACCATTACTTTATATTGAAATATTTCAAAATACCTAATTTTCAAGTGTTTTATAAAGTAGAAACATTGCTATTCATTCTTTCAGAGGCCTATTCTTTTAGGCCTCTAACAGAATGAATAGCAATGTTTCTTCTGCATGAGTCTAATTCCAACTGATGATGACGAGTACTCATCTGAAGGACTTTTTTTCCTTTCAAAATTTGTGGTGCCTCCTAAAGTAAATCTCAAAGTAAACCAGTTTTGGTTCCTTTGAGAAAAACATTTACTTTTTGAGGTGTGATAGCATTTTGCGTGGACCTATAGTTCGGATACCTGTTCTTCATTATGAATTAGCCTATCTTTCCAAAGATGAGTTTTTTAGACTGGCTCACCTCTCTGAAGACATTTATAAAACCATATATTTCATGATGTCCCAAGAAAATGTCCTTGTTTAGTGTAGAGGTATGATTTAACAAACCACAGCACCTACGTACAGGACACAGAATCATTCACCTTTCACAGAGATATTACCAGATATATCGGATTCCCTTCACCATAAACATTTGATTTTTTTTTTGCTCTATTGTGTAGCTATTTTTCAGTTTTCATCTAATCATACACATCAGTAAAACAAGCATATTCTGATTTTGTACAGGTTTGCTACTAGAAGACTAAATTTTTACCAGAAGTTATCTCCAAAGGCTATATCAGATTTTGAAATGCAAGACTAAGAAAAGCAAAATACAAAAAGTAATTACAACTCATTTAATATTGAGGTGGTATTTACAGACTAGACAAAAATCTCTAGTGATTAAAATGTATTTTGTGGTAGTGAGATCTCAAGCTGCTTCTTCAAATTCATCCCTAGCTACCCTATCCTGTAGAAAATTCTGCTTTTAATACTCACAAGATTCTTTGAAAATTTTTAGTGTTTTCTTCTTTTATTAACATAACGAATGAACATATAATGTTCAAGTGAAAGAATTTATTACAAATCATTTATTAAATTTCAAATACTTAATTGTAAAATAATTCTCTTTTTGAACTTTTTGATTGAAATCTCCTTGCAATCACAGCTGATTGTTTCCTTGTTAGATATATTAGAATCCATACAGACATTTTTCTAGCTGTGCTAGGGTTAAATATTCTGAGAGTAACAGACACTCCAAGTTATCAGCTTTCATCCCACCTTTCCCTGGTTACAGCCCTCTCTCAGCTGGAGGAGCACAGCCCTATGCAGTACTAGTACTAGTCTTTAAGAGACTGCAGACTACAAATGAACCTTGAGATGGTTCACAGGTACACAAACGCTTTCTGAGAACAGCTGTAGGGTCAGATCTACTGTCCTTTTAAAAAGGAACAAGATCTAGGATAAATTCACAGGAAAATAATCTCTGGAGGTGTACTTCCACTAGAGGCTTCTGAGCTATCCTCCCTTGGATTTGTCTTTGAGGTTAGCTGAACTTGACGGAAAGCAGCTAAACTTGGAGACATTTAAGTACCACAGTTTACAAAGCTGCAGATATTGTATTATCTGCACAACACAGCTAATATCCTTCCTAAAATATTTGTATTAAATATTTATTAACTTCTTCATTGATATTTGGATTGCCTTGGAAAAAAGTTCTGAATTAATCTATATGCATTTTACCAAAAATTATAAAATTTAAAACTCTTTTAGTTGTAATTATCACAATATACAAATATAATTTTCAATTTAAATGTCTATCAGATTCTTTTTTAAATGCTGTTGCAAAACAGTCACAAAACAAATTTCTAAAGGCTTTCTTTCAATGATAATTCATAAGATAAACTAAATGGCTACTTCTAATCAATCTATGCAAATAGAGTAATCTAGCCCAAGAAGAGAGACAACTGAATTTTCATCTGTGTCACTTCGGACCCTACAACTGGACTTAAACTATTAGCTAAAAAAGGAGTCAGAGTAGACACTGTACCAACATTATGAAAAAACAAGTATCAAAGCTCTTTAGTTTTTAAAGCAAGATACTGCTTATTGAGTAAATTTGTGACCATAGTTAACTTAAGGCTCCCTATGTAT
>WAAE01022747.1:1690-20443 GCA_013400495.1 Nicator chloris
GGGCTGGCAGGGGGGCACAGGGATGGCAGGGGGGCACGGGGATGGCAGGGGGCACAGGGATGGCAGAGGGGCACGGGGACAGCTCTGCCAAACGCGGCTGTTGTGCTGCACCAAATAGTTTCTCTTTGTTGTGATATTACACTGGGTGGTTTGTTATATCAGCACACAGAAATGGTTTAGTATGTTTATACCTCTCTTGTGGTGCGTGGTGTGCCCTAATTTGATCCCTCCCCACGTCCCCTCCTCCCCTGGGTCAGCTCCCGTTGGTTGTGGATTCTCTCCCCTCCCCTGTGGGTCTCATTTTGGTTTTTTCCTAGAGGCTGCAGCACGTTTTCTCAGCTGCAGTAATGTTCTGAGCAGTGAATTTCCCACGGGTAAGCTGTGGAAAATCCGTAAACAGCTTCTCCACAGCTGGCGTTTGTTATCTTGTTTACATGCAGAGAAGTGCTTTCTCTTGGAGACTTCATGGAGAGAATAGACTATTTCTTAGTAGTTTTAGGGAATGGTAATTCCAGTCAAAGTGTAGACTGAGAAAGTCTTGGTGAAACACTAGAGAAAGCGTTCTTAAAATAGTACCCCAAACAAGCTGAGGGTTGCACAATCTGCAGCGTTTGCAGGCAGCTCTAAGTTGTGGCAGGAAAGCCACTTAGAGGACTGAGTTTTTCTAGTAGTGAGTCTCCATGACAAGTTCAGGAAAGAGAGACTCCTCTCCCACAGTGAGGTCTAGATTGTGTTTGTGAGAAAATGAGTAGATTGTGGGGAGGAGAAGTGATTTGAAGTTTCCGTTTTTTTCCTTTTCTTTCTTGTGTGTGTGTGAATAAACTATCTTTGTAACTCCTAAGTTTAAGCCTCTTTTTGCCTTCATTTCTCTCCTAGTCATGATCTCACAGATGAATAAACACTCAAATGACAACAGTTAGTGCATTAGCCAAGAAAGACAGTTCAACCTAAGACAAATAGTGAGGGACACTGCGGGGTGTGGAATGCCTCCACCCCTCAGGGAATCCCCCAGAGTTCTACCCTGGAAGGACAGAGCACAGAGCCCTCTGTCCTGGCTGAAGGAGAGGACCCTCCCATGGTGCCATGTACAGTGTGCTCTGGCCCAGTCTCTCCCCATGCCCTTGGTGGTGCTGGGTTCCCCCTCCACCACTTCCCTGTTGGTTGTGATGTCCTGGGTGACCAAGCCCCATCTTCCCCAGAGGTCACTGACCTTCTCTGCCCTGCACCACCAACAAAAACTGTACTTAAGACTAAGCCAGAGCACGTGTTCCCCCTCTTGCCTTGGACCCCCCATCAGCATCTGGAAATAAACCTTGCTGGAACTGATCTGGTGCAAGGCTTTCCTGCCTCTCCTTGCTGGAACTGATCTGGTGCAAGGCTTTCCTGCCTCTCCTTGCTGAGCTGGCCTGTGGCCTGTGTGGCTGTGTGAGCTTGATTGCTTTGCCTGAATTCTCCCCAGCAGCCTTTGCACAGGAGAGGCTGATGGGCTCTGGGCAGAAGCTCCACTCCTAAAGGACACACTGCAACAGCCAGGCTGTGTTGGAGCTCGGGCTGCTGAGAATTTTAGGCTCGCTGTGCTGACAGGCACTGAGCCCCCAAAAGACACTGCATTTGAGCTGAGGCCTTGGAACAGGCTTCCAAAATTGAGTGATAGCACTGAGATGATGGGTGTGTGGTTTGAATAGAAGTGTGTAATTCCACAGGGTGCAAAACTCAGGTTTTAGTGTATAGTAAGGTTTTAGTGTATAGTAATGTATGTAAAGCAACAAGGAGGATTTAGGGTGTAGGTCAGCTCTTCTTTTTCACCTTCTTCATGGGTTTGGGTGGTTTCTTGCCATTGGTTAAGAGGAGTCCACATTGTGGACCAAGGGTGATAGGTTATTGGGTTTAAAGTCAAAATAATTTATGTTTCACTTATAAATTGGATGAGTTGTCCTTGAAAAGGCTTTGCAGAGATAGAAAGCTGCTCCATTTTGTGCCTAGTTAGTTGGTGTGCAGAACTCACAGCTGGTGAGACTGTAATGCAGATAAGTATTGTGAAAAAGGTGGTTCATTTCTTGTTAAAATTTTAGAGGTTTAATAATAATAAAAATAAGACAGTAAGAGACATAAAAAAGCAAAAGTTTACAGATGTCTGGGTGTCTGTCATTCAGCCAAGAGCACACCTTTGCTAACAAAGGATCACTCCTTAAAAGCAACAGCCTGTTGCAAATTCATAAATCCTATACATGATTCAAACATTCTTTTTGAATTTGGGTGTTTCTGCTTGATTTCAATCTCCCCCCCAGCCATTCCATCCTGTAAATCAACCCTCCAGTGGCTCCACGGAGCCTCAGACTCCCCTAATGGAGGTAATAAATTCTTCTTTGGGGGTTTTGGTGTCTGTTGCTGTTATCTCTGTCCAGATAGGATAACGTGAAGAATTTCTTGATTATCTTTTTCTGTTCTTTGAGCTGGTTACAAAAAGTATCTTACATCACACAGGTTTTATTTTAATATTATGCTCTAGCCTAAAAACTATATTTACTACACTACTAAAAGAGACTATATTAATGCAGCATAACTTTCCAACATAACACATGTAGTATTCATTTTATTATTTGTGAAAAGCCAATCATATAATCTGTATTTATAACAGTATTAATAAACACCTGAGTCCCAACACGAAATTCATCTCTCAATGCAACCATTCAGTCCTGGCTATGGCAAGGTGGAAAAGGAGCCAAACTCCAACAGGAGTGCAGTCAAGTTGGAGCTTAAATGAGCTTTATTTGACATTATTACTGTCTTTTATTTTGCATGATTACATTATTTTACATTATTACATTATTTTGCACTATTACATTATTTTGCACTATTACATTTACATTATTAAGATGAATTCTGTTCAATTTAAGTGTAGTTCAGTTTAAATATTGCTCAGTTTAAGTTATGTTATTTGAAGTTCTGTTAAGTTGAGGCCCTATTAAGTTGAGGTTACTTTTAAGTTTTGTTAAGTTTTATAAAGTTTAAGTGATATTAGGTCTATATCTCATTAATTTAAAGTAAGTGCTATTACATGTAAATTTTATTATGTTAACACAATTTAAGATTCTTTTTGCCAAAATTTATTCATACCAAGTTTAAGTTTTGTTTAATTTAAAATTAACCTAGGTTTTGTAAGCTTTGTAAATTAGGGCTGGGAACTGGGGCTTCAGAGACTTGGAGAGTGTGAATTGAAGGGCTGGAGAGGCCCCAGCAGCACCTTCCTGGTGCTTTGTGTGGAATCAGCAGCTCCTTCCTGGTGCTTTGTGTGGAATAAAAGCATCTCTTTGCTGCTTCCTGACTTGGGATGTGCTCACAGAGCTGCTGCCTTCAATTTGGGGAAGGACCCATCCTTAAATTGCCACGGGGAGCAGAGCTGTGGGACACTGCTGGGAGGCTGCTGTGCTGTAACAGTCCCACAGGAAAAGACAGATCTGCTTGGAAAGAGTTTCCTGTGTTATTTCTTGGCTGGCAGGGTGTGAGGCCCTGGCACAGGGTGCCCAGAGCAGCTGTGGCTGCCCCTGGATCCCTGGCAGTGCCCGAGGCCAGGCTGGACATTGGGGCTGGAGCAGCCTGGGACAGTGGGAGGTGTCCCTGCCATGGCAGGGGTGGCACTGGGTGGGCTTTGAGGTCCCTTCCCACCCAAACCATTCTGGGATTATTTCTCATTGCTTTATTTTACTATCTAATTTGTTTGCTAGTTGATTCCTTAGAACTCCACACTTGAATATTTTAATGAAACTTTTCAAAATGGATGGCATTTAAATATTTTTTTTTTTCACACAGGGAGAAGAAAATTGAAGGTCTGAACTTTGTCAGGTGCTTGTCTGCCTACCATGCCCCTGTTCTGGCTGCAAAGCTCCACGAAACAACTCTGGCTGTGGCTCAAGAGGTTAAATTTTCCTATCAGAATATTCCACTGGCTCTCTGTGTGTATATATGTATTTTATAGCTCTCTGAAGTGATTGATGCTCACCTCTGCTGAGCTTTCCTCAACTGGGCAGTCTCAAGGATGATTTGAGACTCAGAGGCTGAGAAAATGTAGATTTTAACTTGATAACATTTTTATGAGTGTGTATTTTAATTCTCACCCATTGTGAATCAAGTTAGAAATGTGTTTCTCAGTTGCTTGTAATGTTACTTAAAAATGGCAAAGGGCAAACGTGAATATTTGTTTCCAAGTCTCTCTGATAAACATTATTCATTGTTTTTTGGGTTTTTCCTGTGTGCAGGTCAAGAATTTACGCTCAGGTGTTTCTCGAGCTGCTGTGGTCTGTTTAGGGGATTTGTTCACCCACCTGAAAAAGAGCATGGATCAAGAACTAGATAATGCAGTAAAAGTCCTTTTGCACAAAGCTGGGGAATCCAACACTTTTATAAGGGAAGAGGTAGACAAGGCACTGAAGGCCATGGTTAATAATGTGACTCCAGCACGTGCACTTTGTTCTCTTATAAATGGAGGGCAAAGGTAATTGCTATAAAGACTTTGTAAAGAATATTGTGAATAGAGTAAATTTATCAAATGTAGGCTTTTTAACATCAAATCGGAGTACAGTAGACAGAAATTTGAGAATCCAGTAAATCAGCTGTGCTAAACCTCTACCCAGGGCAATGTTTGTTGGCAATAATTGAATTAAAGCCCCTCTGTTCCTTTCTGCGCATTGTGCAAGAGGTTGGCTGTTGATTTGGGAGCTTGGTCTATTTTCTGGCTGTTTTGCACCACTTCAGTGATCTTATTTGCTGTTACTGTATATTCATGGGAGCTGCTGTTTTGCTTTGCCTGGTAAAGCTGACATAATGTTCTTTCTTTTCCCCCTTTGCTCTGCAGTCAATTCCTGCCTTGGCCAGTTTTCAGCACCTCTCTTTATTTAGAAAGCTGATTTATAACTTACAGTTCTCTAGCTGCATCTGTCTCGCTTGATTCCTCCTCTCCAGGCTGAGCCTTTGTGTCTGCATTTTAATTTCCTTCTCAGTGCTGGTGGCCATTCTTGTCTGGAGTTAATTCCCTTCCTTCCCTGGCCCTGTTCAGTCTCTTTTCCTTTTCCATCCTCATTCACTGCTCACCACATCTGAGCTGGGTGCACCCCTGATGCCTCCTCTCTTCCCTGCCACCCCTTGGTGACATTTCCCAGGCTCCCTTTCCCTTCGTGACACATTTCAGGTGCTCCATTCAAAATCTCTCCACAGATTTCCTGCACAGCTCCAAATCCTCAGAGTTAGTCTTGATTCAAAATGTTCTCTTTTGTTTCCTGGGAAGCTGGTTGTTGTGGGATACGTGGATTCTGTCTCCTGACAGCTTTACTGCAGTTTTCTGCTCTTTAAACTGAAAGGCAAAAATCAGCTTTGGGGTTTCCATTCTTGTTGAATTACTGGGATTCAAACTGACTTGGGATGGATGCCCCATCCCTGGAAGTGTCCAAGGCCTGGCTGGATGGAGCTTGGAGCAACCTGGGATAGTGGAAGATGTCCCTGCCCATGGATTTATGGTCCCTCCCAACCCAAACCAGGCTGATTCCATGATTTTGTGAATTCAGGAGCAGCAGGCAGTAACTGCCCATGGCTTTCGTTCAGCAGCCAGGGGAAGTGCCCTGTTTGGGTTTTCCCTTCTTGGCCTCAGAGGCCCTTGGCCCTCGTGGTCAGAACTGTCTCTGTCAGACCTCCCCACCTTCCCTGGCAGGTTCAGACTCACCTGCTGAGGGGTTTTCTGTAGGGATTTGTCCCCTCCAGTTTGTGAGTTTGTCCAGGTTTTCTGCTGTCTCAAGGCATCAGAATTGGGCTGAAGACAGCATTTGGGCACAGATTAATCTGTTCACAGCTCAGACTTTCTGAACTCATGGAGTACAGGATGTTTTTAATGGATAACACACCAGGGCATGGCTAAAGGTGCAGCTTTTCTAGCCTGGCTGCAGTTAGCTCTGGCCGTGTCAGCAGGAAAGCTCCTGGAGCACCAGCTCCAGAGGCTGTGACCAGGAGTATGGAATGACCCTTCAAAGGGGAAATCTGTGTCTCAGTAGGAAGTGAAAAGGGTTGTTTGGCACAGCTGCAATTCCACGAGGGATGTTCTCCCTAAATTGGGCTGAGTTGCTTAAATTCACCACAACGTAATCCTTCAATTATGGTGTCACTTATAGTTCATGAGACCTCTTAAAATGTACCTGGTTTCTGCTCAGCTCCTTTCAAGCCCACTGTGATCATGATTTTAGTGCTGGCAACCCTGACTAGACAGAAATACTGATTCTTCATCAGCTCCAAAGCTGGGTGTGACTTTACCAACAAGAGTAATTCCAGTGGGAGGTGTTCCTGCCCATGGCAGGGCTTGGAACAAGATGAGCTTTAAGGTCCCATCCCAACCCAAACCAGTCTGGGATTCTGTGAGTAGATTCATGATCCAAGGGCATGATTCCAGGGCTAGAGCTGAGAGTGATTTTACTTCAGGAATTCTAAAGTCCTGTTTCTTACCTGTATGCACTGTGTTTAAGATGTTGTGTGCACACAAATGTTTTCCAGCTGTTTCCATGAGCAGGGGCTTGTTTGCTTCATGGAGTGAGGTCTCTCAGCCTCACAATTCTTGCTTTTCCCTTGAAAATGCAGCAGGAGTTACAAATTATCCTCAAAGTAGCATTTTAAATCCAGATATAAAATTGGAGATGCTAGAGTCTGCAGGATTTTGTTCTTGAACACAAGTGGGATCTGCAGGGGTAGCAGGATTTGATAAAAGGGTCATTTGCTGCATGAGTTTGAAAGCTGATTCTGGCTGTTCTCTCCTTTGCATCAGCACAGGTGTTTATTTTGTACAAAGCAGGGATCATGAGACTCCTGCAGGATCTTTAGAAGTCGATTGAACACTGCTTCAGTCAATTTTACAGCCATATCAAGTGCCCAGGATGTGTCTCTGAGCACAGGGACTGGGTTTTCGTAGAGCTCATTGAAAGAACAGCCATATGCTTTGTAAAATAAAATTATTTGAAGGTAAACTAGAACTGAAATTCTAAAGCCTCCCTGCCTGTACCCAACAAGAGTAATTGCAGTGGAAGGTGTCCCTGCCCATGAACGGGATGGGCTCGGGGGTCCTTCCAGCCCCACCGCTCAGGATCCCGGGATTGCAAGGCCTGGTTTGGCAGGGTGGGTGCATGCTGTGAGCAGCCCCTGCAGGGGCTGTGCCTCAGGCCCGTTTCCCTCCCCAGCCACCTGCACTCGGCCGTGAGGAGATGCACAGCCCAGCACCTGGGGGACATCGTGGAGCGCCTGGGCCCGGAGCGCGTCCTGGCCGGAGCCAAGCCCGCGGCCGAGCGCCTGCTCCCCGCCATTGCCAGGTTTGCCCAGGACAGCTCCCAGCAAACACGGTGAGAATTCCTGCAGGGAACACATCCCAGCTGCCTCTGGGGGTGTGCCCTCGGCACAGGAGCGTTTGGGATGGAAAAGACCTTGGGGATCAGGAAGGGTTGGATGAGGCCTGGAGCAGCCTGGGCTGGCAGAAGGTGTCCCTGCCCGTGGCAGAGGTGGAAGGGGATGGGATTTAAGGTTCCTTCCAAAGAAACCTTTGAGTGCAGCTGTTGTCCCAGCACTGGCAGGACTGTTAGGATAGTGCCTGTGGCAGGAATCACCCGGATGCCTCCTGCACACCCTGGCTGCAGGGAGGAGGGGGCTCACAGGATGTGCCGTGCTGGGCACAGAGGAGATGCAGCCACAGGGAGTCCACACTTGGATCTGATCCATGTCTCTGGCTGGCAAGGCTGGACCACCCTGGTTAAAATCAGATGAACTGGAAGGCTGTTCTCATTGATTTGGTCAGTTAATTAAGGTGATCCTTGAGCACATCCTCTGGGGGAGGATGGAATGGGGTCTGGTGACTCGTGTCAACAGCAATCTTAGACTCAAGGGATCACTGAGGTTGGAAAAGACCTCCCATAACAGTGACTGGGCACTCCAACCCTCCCTGGGCACTTCCAAGGCCTCAGCACCCTTTCCATGGGGAAATTCCTGCTGCTGTCCACCCTGAGCCTGCCCTGGCCCAGCCTGAGGCCGTTCCCTCTGCTCCTGTCCCTGTTCCCTGGGAGCAGAGCCCGACCCCCCCGGCTGTCCCCTCCTGGCAGGGACTTGTGCAGAGCCACCAGGTCCCCCCTGAGCCTCCTTTTCTCCAGGCTGAGCCCCTTTCCCAGCTCCCTCAGGAATTCTCCAGCCCCTTCCCAGCTCCATTCCCTGCCCTGGACACAATCTCCTGTAATGACCCAGTCACAAAGGCAGTCCCTGTTCCTGGANCTGCACCATTCCATTTTGGAATCACACAGCTGTAATGACCCAGTGACAAAGGCAGTCCCTGTTCCTGGATGTGCTGGTGCTCTCCCTGCAGGTACTACGGGCGGAGGATGCTCTTCAGCATGATGGCTCATCCTGACTTGGATAAAACCCTGGAGAAGTTTGTGCCAGCCAAGGATTTGCCTTACATTAAGGAAACTGTTGGCAGCCTACGAGAGAAGGTGTGTGGGAAAGGTGTCTTGTGTAACACCTGGGGCAGGTGGAGGTGTCCTGGGGGCTGTTGGGTGTACACAATTCCAGCACTGCAGCCACGTTAATTCCCTGTGGTTCCCTTGTTCCATGAATTCCTGCTGTACCTTTGTGCAGGGCCTGGGGGAGATGCCCTTGGATACACCCTCAGCCAAAGGAAGGCGTTCCCAGACTGGAAACGTTGGACATTTGAGGTCGTCCTCTACTTGCAGAGATGCTCCCATCATCCTGGACAGGTAATGAGCTCCAGTGCTTATCCTGTGAGGAACCTGGCCAAGGAGGGAGCACAGGAACAGCCACACAGGGCTGGGAGAGTTAAACATCCCTGAAGGAAAAGGAAAGTCTTGACCTGTTCCAAAGGATCTCTTAAATAGAGTGACTGGTTATCTTAAAATGGGTTTGTGCATTTCGAAGTTAATTTGTCTATTGACATCTCTGAAATACACACAGTACACAAACCACCTGGAATTCTCAGTTTGGAATCACAGAATCATGGAATGGTTTGGGTTGGAAGGAACCCTATGGCTCTTCCAGTGCCACCCCTGCCATGGCAGGGACACCTCCCTCTGTCCCAGGCTGCTCCAAGCCCCACTGTCCAACCTGGCCTTGGGCACTGCCAGGGATCCAGGGGCAGCCACAGCTGCTCTGGGCATTGTAGATCCAATGGATCCATGTCAGCATCATCCAAGATGCTGCTGTTCAAACTCGTGGAAAAACCATTCCCGATTGGAGACACAGCACAAATTACTCATTTGTGCACAACTGTGGACACCAAGGACTGAGTTAGATCCTGAGTTAGATCCTGACTGGGGTGCTGAAGGGTTTAGATCATACTCTGACCACTTTTAGTTTTATCTTCTTATAGGTTTTATATTGACCATTTTTAGGTCTTGGATACACAGTAGCAATTTTTGGGCTGACACAGATGAGAATACAATGACCTTATGGATTACTCCAGGACATTCCACCCCTTCTTCCATATCATCTGATGGATGCCCAAATGAGCACATTTGAACTTTAAACACATATATCTATACCTTATACATATAGCTATGTACAAATACAGTTATTTCAGTGGTCACTGCCCATCCAGGATCTCCCAGGTAGTTCACTGAGTCTGTGACTGGGAGGACTGGAGCAGCCCATGGTGGTTAAATCGTGCAGTGGCAGTGACATTCAGCAGCCAGTGGTGCACAGGCATTCCACCCTTCCAGGCTGTTCTCACCCCAGATCAAATCCCCCTGAGGCACACAACACATTTCTGCATCACCCACCAGGAGCAGCCAGAGCCCTGGGCAGAGACAGCCCCGTGGAGGGGTTTGGCTTTGCTCGAGGCAGGATTAATGCAAACCATGCCCTCGTGTGCACCACAGGGCCTCCCCAGTTATATTTAGACCCCAGAGCACAGGTTGGCCTTGATGGCAGCTCACATTTCATGGATTCAGTCACGGATTACCCAGGATACAATGTCCATGGTAAAGGCCACCCCTTGGTCTCGTGCCCACTTGGGGTGGCATCTCTTCCCCAATGAGCTGAGGCCCCTCCAAGCTGGAAATAACTCTCCCTTGTTTGCAGTCCACATCTACCTGTGACACTCTTGCAGCCTGGTCCAGCTGTTTGTTCTTGTGATGCTCCTCACTAGCCCAGCTCTGAGGCACAGGATGGACTTTCACTGTCAGCCCCTCTACCTGGCCAGTGATGTCTTGCCATTCTCCAGCAGCCAAAATCAGTTTCCCTCTGTGCTGCCAATTGCCCTTTTTCTTCCTTTCCAGCCACTCCCACAGAGCGTTTGTCACCATCCAGCAGTGCAGAGGGAGAGTGTTGGCCATTTCTCTTGCTCAGGGATGTCCAGAGCCAGCTGGAGGCTTTCACCTCTGCAGCCTGACTGGGTCCAACTTGTCTTTCAGCAGCTTCCATGACTCCCCATGCAGGGCTCCACACAGCTGCTTCCCATTTCCTAGTGGATCCATCAGTGAGGAGAGTGTGTCACCCCCCACCCTCTGCCAGTGTGTTCTGTGCTGGGGCCTCCTCAGCAGTGTCACCTTGTCCTGCTCTGAGACAGTTTGAGGAGCTGAGCACTCTGAAATGAGCAACCTCCCCTTGATTCCAATCCATCCCCTTCTGCCAATAAGGAATCAGTGAAAAAACAGTTTATTAACAGAATGCCAACAGGCAGGGGGGGAAATGTAAATAACTGCTAGATAGCAAAGTGCTAAATCTCATGAACTCCCCAGGAAAAAGAAGAGACCCAAAATGCTGGAAATACCCATTGCTATCAGGGATGGCCTCGGGCTTTAGGACAAAGGGACAAGCTGGTGTCAGACCCCTCTTGGGAAGGCAGGAGCCTCATGGAGCAGTTCCAGCAGCAAACAAGAGCCTGACAGGTCAGCCAGGGTCAGCCTCCTCCCCACAGCAGGGCAGGGCCAAGCACCAGGGCTGGGGCCACTCAGGGCTGTCTCTCCCTGGCTGGTGCTGCCCACACTGATCCAGAGCTGCTCTGCTCCTGCTGGGATTCCTCAGCTGTGGACAGGCACCTGCAGAACTCATCCTCAAGGCAGCTCAAACCTGCTCACTGCAGTCCCTCCAAGCTGAGGGAAAAACCAAACATGAACAGAGAACCCAAAGAGGAAAGAAAAAAAAGCATCTTTGGCTGAGCAAAGACCAAGCAGCCCACAAAGCCAACATCACATGGAAAAATCCTTCAAAGTGCCTGAGTGGGGGGATTTTCCAAACACCCAGGATAGCACCACACACACACACAGGGTCCCTGGCTGAGGTGGAGCTGGAATACAGGAACACCATGGATCACCCCAGGACACTTCACTGTATCCTTTCTGGGAGGGCAGGCCCTGGCACAGGTGCCCAGAGCAGCTGTGGCTGCCCCTGGATCCCTGGCAGTGCCCAAGGCCAGGTTGGCCATTGGGGCTGGAGCAGCCTGGGGCAGTGGGAGGTGTCCCTGCTGTGGCAGGGGTGGCACTGGAGGGGATTTAAGGTCCCTTCCAATCCCAGACATTCCCTGGTTTGTGATTCAGTGAACTGAAAAAGAAGCACTCCCAAATTCAAAGCAAGCCAAAAACTGCATCCAAGAACACAGAGTTCAGACAGCTGTGAGTGCAGTGTCTCTTCAGGACCAGATTTCTTTAACACACTGTCCAGAGTTCAAAATAATAACTGATCCTACATTTACTGATAAATTTTGATTGCTTATTCCATTCCCCATCCAAACCTTGTGTTCAGAAATTAGGAGTGACATAATAACTGCCTGGTTTGTCTGTAAATAGCTGGACAGAGAGGTGATTCCACAGGTTTTATAATTCTTTCCATGACTCTCTGATGAGATCGGGTGCCACAGGAAATTTGTTTCCAAATATTCCAGGAAAAGCTGTTGGGTTTTCACCTCAGCATGGAGTGTTGCTGAGGTAACACCTGGGATCAGTCTTTAAAGTACTCTGGGAATAAAGAATTAAACTACAGTAGGTTTTGAGGGGGTTGTGACCCATTACTGTAAGGAAGTTCCCAATTGTTCCTGGTCACAAAACCAGCTGCATTTGGAGCAGAGTGGATATAAAACTTTGGGGACAACAATTACTATTACGAGATTTATTTTTAATTTGCCATGTTTAAGGTGAAGCTTTCTGTTTGCTTCTGATACTTGCCCTTAGGTGGGAAAAGAATGTGTGGGATGAGCCCATGAGAGGAACGGCCTCAGGCTGGGCCAGGGGAGGCCCAGGGTGGACAGCAGCAGGAATTTCCCCATGGAAAGGGTGCTGAGGCCTTGGCAGTGCCCAGGGAGGGTTGGAGTGCCCATCCCTGGAGGTGTCTGGACGTGGTGTGGTTGACTTGGTGTGCTGGTTTGAAAGCAAAACCAGTGAGAGACTCCAAGTCAGAAATACAATTTAATAAGAGGAAAAAGAAATAAAATATAATAAAACAAACGCAACTGTACAAAAGACTACTGACAGAGTCAGAATACAACCTGACACCCTGTTAGTTAGACTGGTGGTGGCAGTCCAGATGAAGCAATGATCCTGTAGAAAGGTCTGGCAGCTCTTGTCCTGTGGGAGTCCAGGGGGTAACAACCCCCTGTGCTGTCCCAAATCCCAGATTATATCCAGCTGGGAATGCCTGGCTCCTCCCCCCTGGGCAGAGCATCTCACAATGGGCTGATATCATTCTTCCAATCATGCCATGGGTCCCTGATTGCCCATTAAACAGAGAGAGCTCCTGGAGGGAGTCACCTGTGAGTTCTGTGATAAGGCATTGCTGGGCCATTAACAGAGATAGTCCAGAGGGAGGGGACAAGGGGAACCCTGCCTGACCTGCCTTCAACAGCTCCTGAAGGTGTTGATAGAACACATACTTTGGGCACATCTGACACTGTAACCGAGGACACTTGGTTTCGTGGTTTAAGGGCTACAGTTTAAGGGCCTCATCCTGTTCCTGTGTGGCTCATGGAATAACGTTTCCCTTTCCCACAGGGACAGCACGGAGGCCCACGAAGCCCCAAGGAGAGCAGCTCCCCGCAGTGCCCTGGAGAGTGAGGAATACGTCAGGGACATTGTGGCTTTACTGAACGCCAAAGATTTCCGGGAGCGCATCAGCGGCGTGCGGCAGCTGCTGCTGGACACGGAGAGCAGCCCAGCCCTGGTGCTCGCCAACATGGTCAAGGTAACTCCAGGAAAAGGCTGGGATTAAAGGCTTTAGAGCCAGGTCATGGAGCTTTCTGAGAAAAGTCTTGGCTCCTCCTTGGAATAAGGGTGATTGATAGAGAGCATTGAGGAGCAGGGGTGTCATTGTAGGACATGAAAAAGGATGAGAGACTCCAAATATGGCAGAAGGCAAAGAGCAGAGAAAAAAGCTTTATTATTTAATTCTTACTACTTTTATAACGTGTTCTGATACAGACTGAACACGATTGGTGAACAGGAACGACACCTCTCTGATCCCATTGGTTAAAGCAGAGAAACAGCTGAAATGTTTTGAGAACTAGAAAAGCAAAACATCACCTGGAGAAAGATTGTTTAGAGAAAGGAGAGTTGTTTGCCAAGATTGTTTTGAGAAGAAGCTTTCTTGCTAAATTTTTCTTTGGGAAAAGTTAGCAGCTGCTAGCAGGCTGAAATCTCTCAGACCCAGAAATATCAGGCCCACACAGGGGGTTCTGTGTGAGGCACTAAGGGAGGAAAGGAAGGGAATAGGAGGAAAAATGTGGAATTTTCACTCAGGGCGGTTTTGAACTACTGCCCTGAGAAGCTGTGGCTGTCCCATCTCTGGAAGTGGCCAAGGCCAGGCTGGATGAGGCTTGGAGCACCCTGGGATCGTGGAAAGTGTCCCTGATGATGGCAGGGGGGGGAATGGGATGGGCTTTAACCTCTCTTCCCATCCAAACCAATCTGTGATTCTGTGATTGCTGGAATCCTGTGTGCTGTTTTTCATGCCACTCTTGGGTAAATATCAAAATATGGAATAGTTGTGAAAAAAAGGAGAAAGGATTAATGATGAACTGTAAACTGTCTCTGAAAAAGAGTTACAGGTTTTTCTGTGGGAGAAGGTGAGGAAAGAATTATGCTAAATTTATTGTGCTAAAGCTCAGGATGAGCATCCAGTCTAGTAGGAAAGGAGGTTCTGCAGGAGAAAGAAACATCCAGCAGCTGTAAATTAAACACAGATACAGTGAAGGGAAACCCATGCTTGTCCTCCAGCAGTGCCATATCTTTGTGTGGAATGATGGAATTCTGCTGTGGAACCTCCTGGTATCCAAACTGTGAATGGGTCTGAACCCTCTCTGACATTCCCTGTGCTGAACAGACCATGTCTCCCTAAAAATACTGGCCTGCAGGAAATCTGAGTCACAGGGGGTTCCTGTGCCTGGAGTCCACTGCACTGCAGGGTTCAGATCAGATTAATGCACTGGGTTAAAATAGCAAATGTTGCTTGACTTGCTCAAAAAATGATCCATGGTATTTGCATATCCCAGAACCCCAGAGTGGTTTGGGTTGGAAGGGACCTTAGAGCCTGTTCCCAACCCCTGGAGATAGCAGAGCCATCTTCTGCTGAGGTGGACAATTCCAGTGTAACAATAAAGCAGGTAATGCCCCTCAAGCATTGATTCCCAGCTCCATGAGTGCTGCTTGGATGCTTTTCCAGATCTTTGATGCTTTCAAGCCTCGCTTACACGACTCCAACAGCAAAGTGAACCAGGTGGCTTTGGAGGCCATGCACAAGATGATTCCACTGCTCAAAGACAATTTATCACCTGTGATCAACATGTTAATTCCTGCCATAGTGGACAACAACCTCAACTCCAAAAACCCAGGGATTTATGTAGCTGCCACAAATGTTATCCAGGCTCTATGTCAGCACTTAGGTAAGCAATTTACTCTCTCTTAATTTGAAACAGTTTTAATTGTGGTGATTAGGTTGTAAATTGAGAGTGTTACTCTTTCCAAGAGTTTCACAAAGTTGCTACACTGGTTAAAAGTCATTGGGTTTATTCTCAGGGCACAAATCACCTTGGTACTGCTCAGTAGTGCTTTGGTTGTTTTTCCAGAGTGTTTTCTTACTTACCTTTTCCCATATTGGGTTTATTTCCAGATAATTTAATTTCACATTTAAGAATGTAACATGTTTTGCTCTTTGCCTTTAGACACCTCCCTGCTCCTGCAGCCATTCTGCACAAAAGCCCAGTTCCTGAGTGGAAAAGCAAAGCAGGAGCTGACAGAGAAGCTGGCTGGTAAAGTGCTGTTTTCCTTTGCTTGCTTGGTTGATTGGGTTCCCCTAATTAGGGAAAATAATTGCAAGGTGGAGGTGGGTCTGTACCTTCCCTTCTGTCTCAGGAGGTTGTGCAGCAGTTGTCACGTTTCAGCTCTTTAATGGAAATTGGAGCTACTGCTGACAAAACAAAGGATTAGCATTAGCATTAGTACTGGTATTATAGAGTCAGGTGGAAGATCTATAAATACCTGGAATTTATAAATATTTATAAATATATTAAGTATTTAATTTAAATTTAAATACCTCATATATTTAAATACCGTGAGGATTAACATTTATAAACACCTCAAGCATATAATAATTTTAACATGGCATTGTATTCCCTCTCCCAGTGCTCATTCCCTCATGCTCTTGCCAGGAATCCAGACTGGTTTGTGTTGGAGGGACCTTAAATCCCCCCCAGGGCCACCCCAGCCAGGGCAGGGACACCTCCCACTGTCCCAGGCTGCTCCAAGCCCCAATGTCCAACCTGGCCTTGGGCACTGCCAGGGATCCAGGGGCAGCCACAGCTGCTCTGGCAATTCCAGCCCAGCCACTCCCAACTCTCCCAGCCAGGAATTCCTTGAGCAAGGCTGAATTTCCATGTTTGAAAAGAACACAGAATGTCTTTACGGGAAGTATGCTTGAACCAAACATTTCCTTGGCTTGCTTTCAGAGCAGTTCTGTGTGAAATGGAACTCAGTAACACAATGGACAGGCTGTTCTTGAAATATCCCTACATTTCTGCTTTCTGAAGGTGTTAAACAGCCTTTGAACAGTCCCTCTCTTGCGGGGATTTTTGGAGTGGAGTGGTTTGTGTTATATATCAGAAGAGGCTGTTCTGGCAGAGTGGGGAACATTTGCTAATGAAACACTGAATTCATGCTTGAGGATCTATTCCAACCGAAATGATTCTGTGGTTTAATTGTCCAAGCATGGAAAATATTTCATCCTACAAACATATATATTTATTTTTAATATATATTTTATATCTATATGTGCAAGGCCAGGAGCTGGACTCGTGATCTGTGTGGGTCCTTTCCAGCTCAGGATATTCCATCATTCTGTGATTCTATATTTACAGTATAAGGCTGCTCTTTTCTTCAGTAGCTAGTGCTTATTTGTGAGATAGAGGGGAAATTGGAAAAACCAGACCCTACACTGTGAGAAATAAAGCTCCTTATGACAATCCTAACTGCAAAAACCCTACCTAAAATCCCCTTTATTTCTTTTAGGGTTTTTTTTGCTTGATGGAAAAGTGTAATTATCAGCAGTACTGGTGCTCCTGTGTAACTCCTGGGAGAGGATAAAAGGAGTGGTTGTGGGGAAATCTGGTATTTTTTCATGGGAGCTGATGATGTTGCAATAGTAAACTCTTGTGTACAGCAGCAGTTTGAGGAGAGGATTGAAGTGCTTTTCAACCTCTCTCAAAGGCGGGGATCACACTGAAATTATAATTTAAATGAATATTTTATCCTGACCCCTGCTTGCTGCCTTGCAGAGCAGGTGCTGAAGCTGTACGCCTCTCAAAGCTGGGGATCCCATTGAAATTGTAACTGAAATGAATATTTTCTTGCAGAGCTGGTGCCGGAGCTGTACCCCTCTCAAAGTTGGGGATCCCATCTAAACTGCAATTTACATTAATATTCTCTTGCAGAGGTGGTGCTGGAGCTGTACCCCTGCAATGCTGGGATCCCATCTAAACTGTAATTTACATTAATATTTTCTTGCAGAGCTGGTGCCTGAGCTGTACCCCTCTCAATGCTGGCATCCCATGTGAACTGTCACTGAAATTCCTCTTTTCCCCCGGCAGAGCTGGTGCCCGAGCTGTACCCCTCTCAAAGCTGGGATCCCATGTAAACTGTCACTGAAATTCCTCTTTTCCCCCAGCAGAGCTGGTGCCCAAGCTGTACCCCTGCAATGCTGGCATCCCATGTAAACTGTCACTGAAATGCCTTTTTCCCCCAGCAGAGCTGGTGCCCGAGCTGTACCCCTGCAATGCTGGCATCCCATGTAAACTGTCACTGAAATGCCTTTTTCCCCCGGCAGAGCTGGTGCCCGAGCTGTACCCACGCAAGCCCTGTGCCGTGGAGCAGAAGGTGCTGCCCGTGCTGTGGCACCTGCTGGGCGGCTCGGCCGGCGGTGGCTCCGTGCCCGGCCCCCGCACGGCCACGGCCAGCCTTGCCCAGGCCCTGTGGGCACAGATGGGCCCCGGCCTGCTCGCCCACGCCGCGGCCCAGCCCCCGCACATCAGCAAGAGCCTGGAGGAGCTTTTGGAGACGGGGATGTAAAATTGCCATCCCTGCAGGTGAAGCTCCAGCGCCGCCTGAGCCGGGCACAGGGATGGTGCTGCCGGACACGGACACGGGTGGGAACAGCCCCTGTGCTGGCCCACGGAGCCCGGGGGAGCTGGGGGAGAGCCCCCGGAGCTGAGCTGGGCTGCACTGGACCGGGAGAGACCCCAGAGCTGGGCTGGGCCAGCCTGCAGGGCTGAACTGGGCCAGCGTTGCCCGAAAGGTGAACTCATCATGGGAGAGCTGTGCTGGGCAGTGTGGGGCTGGCTCCCCTCATTGTCACCACCATGGCCGTGGAGGAGCCGCTCCAGCCCATCTGTGCTTCCCTTCAGAGGCTCCTGCCCAGGACCTGTGCCTGGATTGCTCATGAAGAACCACAGTCACATCAGCACTGCGCTTTACATGGCAAAGTGGAAGAGAATCCTGGACACAGTGATGCAGTGCTATTTGTGAAAAACACGTATTTTTGTACCCCCACAGGCAGTGGTGCAGTATTTGTTGTCTCAGGGCTGGGCAGTAGGGATAATGAACCCTGACCCTTCTCCTTCCCCAGCTGCAGTCCTGGACACATTGGACATGGGACACAATGGGATATATAAATAAAGGGATTTATTTCTGTACAGAGATGTATTTCTGCAAAGGGGTGGGGAGGAGTGGCTCGAGAGCTGCTCTGCTCAAAGGAGCCTGGTGACAGCAGCTGAATGTGAGCCCAGGTGTGCCAAGATGGGCAAGAGGCCAGAGGCACCTGGCCTGGACAGGAATAGTGCTGCGGCAGGAGCAGGGCAGTGACTGTCCCCCTGTGCTGGCACTACTGAGGCACCTCCAATCCTGGGATCAGCTCTGGACTCCTCAATTCTGGAAGCACATGGAGGGACTGGAGTGTGTTCAGGGCAGGGAACGGAGCTGGGAAGGCTCTGGAGCCCCAGGAGGGGCTGGGGGAGCTGAAAAGGGGCTCAGCCTGGAGAAAAGGAGGCTCAGAGGGGACCTGGTGGCTCTGCACAAGTCCCTGCCAGGAGGGGACAGCCGGGGGGGTCGGGCTCTGCTCCCAGGGAACAGGGACAGGAGCAGAGGGAACGGCCTCAGGCTGGGCCAGGGCAGGCTCAGGGTGGGCAGCAGCAGGAATTTCCCCATGGAAAGGGTGCTGAGGCCTTGGAAGTGCCCAGGGAGGTTTGGAGTGCCC
>WAAE01022747.1:21917-49082 GCA_013400495.1 Nicator chloris
GGCGCGGGGCCAAGGGGAGGAGAGCGGGGGGCTCCGACAGCGGCCGACAGCGGCCGGGCCGAGGGACAGCCGGGGCGAGAGGCCGAGGCGGGCGGGGGCTGGGCCGGGCCGCGCGCGGGGCGCTCCGAACGCCGTGTCGGCCCCGTCGTCTCCCGCGGCTGCTACCGGGCCTCGGGTCCGGGTCTGCCCGAAAGGTGAACTCTGCTGTGGGGGTATATCCCGGTATCCCTGTTGTATCCTTATATCGCCGTTTTCTGCGTTGAACGGCCGCTGGGCGAGTAACGGGCCCGCGCGGAGCCGCTCCGCGCCTCGCGGTTTGTGACGTTATTACTCAGAGTGGGCCCCAGAGAGGCCCTGAGCGAGAGGAAGGGCCTTAGACTGCGCCAGGGGAGGCTCAGGTGGGACATCAGCAGGAATTTCCCCATGGAAAGAGTGCTCAGGCCTTGGCAGGGGCTGCCCAGGGAGGCTTGGAGTGCCCATCCCTGGAGGTGTCCAAGGAGGGCCTGGACGTGGCACTCAGAGCTCTGGGCTGGCGGCGAGGTGGGGATCGGGCACAGCTGGCACTCGATGGCCTTGAAGGGCTTTTCCAGTAAATGATTCCGTGATTCAAACCTAATCCCGGCACAGCCGCGCTGGGCCCGGGCAGCGCCGGCCCTGCCCCTGGTGGTTCCAGCAGCGCCTTATCAGGGGTGTGAATGGAGCGTTCTGGGCAGAGCTCAGATAAGGCTCCGCATTCCTGCCCCTCTGCAGTTTCCCTGTTTGTTTTCCATTAGTTCATTCACGTTTATGAGCGGCAGTTTTGTGTACAGCAGTCTTTTGCTGGTAACAGGCTGAATAAATCATGTTGGCATCAATTATTTAATAACAGTGTGTGTGTAGCTGCCTGATACTCTGATTCACTTGTTTAGCCTGTGTGATGTCAAACCCTTTGGAATTAAAGCAAAAACCCCTAGCATTAAGGTGAAAACCCTGGAATTAAGTTTCCCTGGTGTACCCCAGCCCCCTGCCCACCCATGGACTTTCGTGGCCTGGGCGTGGCCTGTTGCATTGGCTGGTTTAAACCATGCATTGCTGTCAGATTTTGGGATATGCCAGGGACCAGACTGGAAGGCATTTGGCTGGAAGAGCTGTCAGACAGACTTGGTTTCAGTTTGAAGCCTGGTGTGCAGCTCAGACCTTGTGTTCCAGTCCATACGGCTTCTCCCTCATTCTTTTTTCTCTCCTAATCTGAAGACTGCTGGATTTGGAGAGCTGTTTTTTGAAGTTGGAATGTGTCTTCTGAATCAGCTAAAGGGAGAAAACATCTGCTAAACATCAGAATAAGTTTAGGTCGTGAATTACTACATTTCTAACGATGATAAAATCCATGGACTCATTAAGGCTGATCATTAAGTCCAACCATTCTCCCGCACAGCCAAGGCCACACTGCCTCATGTCCCCAAGTGCCACATCCCCAGGCCTTTAAATGCCTCCAGGGATGGAGACTCCAGCACTGCCCTGGGCAGCTGTGCCAGGGCTGGACAGCCCTTTCCAGGAAGGAATTTCCCCACTATCCAACATGAACCTCTCCTAATGCAACTTGAAGCCATTTCCTCTCATCCCATCACTGTTACATCAAACTTTAGAGCTGTAAATAGCCTTTAAACTGTTTTTTCTGGTGCTGGGGCTGCAGTTTGTGTCGCTCCCTCCTCTCAGTCCCCAATGTTAGAACCTGCACGAGGAACCCTCTGAAGTGCAGCAGCCTTTGAGTGATTCAGGTCTTTGCCTGTTGTACTGGTAAAGGCACAGTGATACTCTTGATACTTAATGTATAACTTAATGTTACAAATGATGGTTTTTCTCAAAACCAGAGAGTCACAGAATGGTTTGGGTTGGAAGACACTTCAAAGCCCATCCAGTTCCTCCCCCTTCCATGAGCAGGGACACCTTTCACTACCCCAGGTTGCTCCAAGCCCATGGCTGCCTAATGATGGAGAACAGAACTACTTTAAAAAAGCAGTTATTAGAAAACTTGCAGGGTAGACCACATGGACTCTTGAACATTGTGCCAAAGTTCCTTGGCTTGGTGAGTTCCTGGGAAAACATCAACTGTTATCCCAGGAGTTGAAGCTGCTGAAGATATGGGACAGAGATTTTTCCTTTCTGGCAAGAACTTCACCCCAGTATGTAGTGGTGTCTTATCCATGTCCTTGATGAAGTGAAAGCAGTGGTCTAGATGTTGTCTTTTCAGGCTTTCAGTATGAAAGAACTCTGGAGAGTTCTGTGGTGGGGACTTCTGCTTTCTTTTTTAAACCCCAAATGCATTTGCCACCTGCTCTGAGGAGAACGGGAGGAACCAGGAGTGGCAGCACATCCCACAGCATGTGAGGATGACAGTTCAGGAAGGCCCTTCATCCCAGCTGGGCTCACAGCTGGGAGCTGTTGTGTCCTGCAGGGTGGTGTTCCCTGCGCTCCCTGAGCCGTCAGGGGCATGGAGAAGGCTCGGCTCGGGATCAGCCGAGGCTGGGTGGCACCCAGCCAGGTCAGGCTGGCCTGGCGCTGCCACAGCAGGGCAGGGCCAGGCAGTGGCTCTTGGCAGGGACATCAGAGGAAGAGTGGGAGGAAGCAGGAGTCTGTCCTGAGGGGCAGGAGGAAGCGCCTGGCACTGGGTGTGGGTGGGAGTGAGGGCCTGCAGGTCAGGGGCAGCCAGAGCATTTCTGTGGCCCTCTGGTGCTGCTGGGTGTATTTGGACATCACTAATGGGGACTGAGTTAGTGCTGACAGTAATTCTTGTCTTTGCTTTAGCCTGGTGTTGAGGGCACCTTTTAACACCTGTTTATTTCACAAAGAATTTACTGACGTGTACTAAGGAGAAAAATTAAACGAATTTAGGGACGTGGATCCATGGTGGCCTTGGCACTGCTGGAGTAACTTGGACCTGATGGTCTCAGACAGCTTTTCCAGCCTGAATGTTTCTATGGAATTTGAACATAGCTCTTTATTTAGAATAAACTTCCACTGGACTCCTACAGGAAAACTGTAAGGATTCCGTTTTATACCTCAGTAGCTCCCTGTGATAGCTTTTTAGAAACCCACAATGATTTGTGTGTGCAGATGTGAAAATCTATGACTGCTGTTATTATTATATAGTTTTTATTGTTGAACAAGGCTGATGAGTGAGGCAGATGTAGTCAGGGTTGTGGTGAAATACAGGTGTGCCTGGAGCAGCTGGGACGCTCTGAGCTGCCGATTCACACCACAACTGTGCCACAGGAGATCTGAACGTCCCTGTCCCCACAGGAGTTCTGAACCCCTCTGTCCCCACAGGAGTTCTGAACGTCCCTGTCCCCACAGGAGTTCTGAACCCCTCTGTCCCCACAGGAGATCTGAACCCCTCTGTCCCCACAGGAGATCTGAATGTCCCTGTCCCCACAGGAGATCTGAACCCCTCTGTCCCCACAGGATCCAGTCGCACAGCGGTGCCATGGAGAACGCGGAGAGCACGGAGGAGGAGCAGCCAACTGTGGGCAATGAGAGTGCGGAGCCCCGCGCCGAGAGCGCGGCCGAGGAGCAGCACATGGACTTCAGCACTGAGATCATGAGTGTCACTGAGATGGAGCAGTCCCCGGACAGCTCCCCAGACCTCAATGAGGACAACACGCAGGAGAGTGAAATTCCAAACATTGAGAGCTTACAGACCACAGATATCGAGGCTGACTTCCCTCCGGATTTTGACAAGTTTTGGAAAGTAGTAGAGGACAATCCACAGGATTTCACAGGATGGGTTTATCTACTGCAGTACGTAGAGCAGGAGGTTAGTACCTGCCGCTTTCTCCTCAGTCTCCCCGAAATAAATAAACAAAGAAAACCAAAGTCATGAAATTCCAGTGGCAAATGTAGAATGGACATCAGGCTGTCACAGACGCTGATTTAAGGCAGCTGTCCTTGCCACTGTTGTAATTTTATCATAAAATGCCAGGATGGTTTGGGTTGGAAGTGACCTTAAAAAGCTCATCCGGTTCCTGCCTCCTGCCAAGTGCAGGGACAGCTTCCAGTAGCTCGGGTTGTCAATGTCCAAATAACAGCAGGCATTTCTAAGAGAGTGTTAATGGTATTACAAATAACCTGAAGTTGTTGCTAAGGGAAGCACTGATTGTGCTTGCTCTGTGTTTCCCACAGAACCACTTGCCAGCAGCCAGGAAAGCCTTTGACAGGTTTTTCTCGCACTACCCCTACTGCTATGGGTACTGGAAGAAGTACGCGGACCTGGAGAAACGCCATGACAACGTCAAGCAGTCAGACGAGGTACGTAGGGCCCGGGGCCAGCGCTGCCACCAGTCCCAAAGCCAACAATGACTGTCCCACTGTGAGTCATTGGGCTGCCAGTGCCTGCCCTGCACGGCCAGGGCTCGAGGGACGTGTTTGCACGTGTCACAGCTGTGGCATTTGGAGCTAATGTTCTCTCTCTTTGTTGGCAGGTGCGTTAAACCTCTACAGTTTGTCAAGCTTTGCAGTGCAAGCCTCTGTATTACACTGCAGCTTAACAAGTAGGGCAGGGCTTTTCTGTCACTTCCATTTATTACTCATTTTCAAAACAATATAGTTGGTTTGCTGGTCACAATTGCTCCATCTTATTGCATTTTTGGTCAGACGCTGTCAATGATGCTCTAATGGGTCTGTGCCCTATGGTCTGTACCCCAAAGCCTGCCCACACAACCTGGTCAGAATGCAGGGACCGCTGCGCTTTGAAGATCAAGACTCTGCACGTGGAGATCAGAACATTGCCATGTTCTATCCAACCTCCACCCGAATGGTAATGGTAGATTATTTAAACAAAATTCCAGTAATTAGTATTTCTAAGGTTCACCGGATAACACAGTGTTGCCTCTCTCTTAGGACCCCATTAAGGATTTGAAGTACAGTTCATGTTCTCTTCATAGGTCTATCGCCGAGGGCTTCAGGCAATTCCTCTTAGTGTTGATCTTTGGATACATTATATAAACTTCCTAAAGGAGACCTTGGACCCTGCTGATCCAGAAACTAACAGTACCATCCGGGGGTGAGTTGGGAGCAGCCTGATACCCATACACACTGCTGGGATCAGGTTATTGTGTTTTTAAGACAAGGGCAAATTCATACCAACCTGGTGTCACTTCAAGGATTCTTAAATTAAGAGATGATAGAGCCAAATTCCATAAGAAGGGGGAGGCACTACAGTGTGGTACAAGGGGCAAAAGTTGTGGCTTGAGATCTTTGGACTGGATGTTAAGAAATACTTAGTGCAGCATTTGAAATCTTGACATTTAATTCCTTGGAGTTTCCAGGGTATAACTAGGATGTTTCTGCTCGCTGTGGCTGGCAGTGGACCTGCTTAAAGGGTTGGACTAGAGTTTGATCAGAAGGCTTAATTGAACTGCAGTTGAATCTGAATCAAGCTGCAGAATTGCTGCACGGCTTTCGGGTGTTACACTGCTACACTGGTGGGTTTGGAGTCTGTACAAGATAAAAGTGGTAAAGGTTGTGTATTTTCCTAATATCTTGTGTTCCTGCCAGTGGCTTTTGCTGTTGCCTTTATTTGTTCTGTTGTGGAAGTGCTGGAGGAAAAAAAATGAGTGTGAGCTTTCAGGATCTGTAGACACGTCCTGCAGATATCTGGAAAACACTTTGATGAATGTAAATAATTAATATAAGTCTAGTTTCAAGTAAATGAGGATGCTCATAACCTTTAATAGGAGCCAGGACTTTCCTTCCTTGTTCTGTCCTGGCATCCAGACACCAGTGTAAAATGATTTCCTTTTCCAGAGCCTATGAACATGCAGTGCTGGCTGCTGGGACAGATTTCCGTTCTGACAGACTCTGGGAAATGTATATAAACTGGGAAAATGACCAGGGAAACCTAAGGGAAGTTACATCCATCTATGATCGCATCCTGGGAATCCCAACACAGCTCTACAGCCATCACTTCCAGAGGTAAAGGGAAAACAGGGAGTTAATGCCGTGTGAGAGGTGAAAATACTCAGCACAAAACTTGGAACAGTTTTATGTACTTGTTTACTTATATACTCAGGCTGTTGGACTGATTGTTTTAAAGTACTGATGCACATTTGAGGAATTTGGTTTTCGGTCAGTTCAGAGGTTTTGTTGTGGAATAAGGACAGGCCTTGGAAGTGTGGGGAAGAAGAGAGGATGTCTTTGAGAAATCAGAATGAGCAGTTTTGGACTTTAATACTCATGCAATGCCTGTGTCTGGTGAAGCACCAGTTTAACTGACTAAAGAGGAATCCTGGCTCAGTTTTAGATACTGAATGGAATTCTGCAGTGGTAGGGACGACTTGAGTAGCAACCTCAGTTAAATTGCACACAGTCTTCCCCATGACTCCCACAGATCTCCTGGTGTGGGAAATAAAGTATTTCCTGTATAACTGATTTTGTCCTTTGCCATCTCCTTTCCATGGCAAGGCTTCTGTCAGCCTGCCACGCTGCCCTTTGGCACATGGCACTTGTGAGGGTGATGGGTGCTGGCAGCTTTGGGTGTGGGCTGGCAGCACTGAGTGCCACACAGGAGCGATGGAGCAAAGCAGAACCCCCCGGGGTTTACAGCTGTGCCCTGTTGGGCAGCAGTGCAGCGTGAAACAACCCCTTTGCAGTGCCTCTTTGTGGCTGTTGTTAGGTTTAAAGAGCACATCCAGAACAACCTGCCCCGAGACTTCCTGACCACAGAGCAGTTTGTGCAGCTGCGCCGGGAGCTGGCGGCCGCCAGCGGCCACAGCGGCGAGGACGGGGACGAGCTGCCCTGCGGCACCGAGGACATCACCGACCCTGCCAAGGTACTGCACGGGCTGGGCACGGGCACCCTGTCCTTCCCTGGGGCTGGGCCAGGGCTGCCACTGCAGCCAGCTCAGTCTGCTGTGGCTGGGCTGTGCCCAGAGAGCTCTGGGGGCATTGCCGACGTCACCAAGGCACCTGCACGGGGTGGGCACAAAGTACCACCCCTGTCTTCCCCTGGGGCTGGGGCAGGGCTTCCACTGCAGCCACCTGAGCTGTGCCCAGAGAGCTCCTGCACATCAGTGCCCTGCAGCACTGGGGACATACTGACCCCACCAAGGCACCTGCACGAGGTGGGCACTGGCACCCTGTCCTTCTCGGGGGCTGGGGTTCCACTGCAGCCACTTGAGCTGTGCCCAGAGAGCTCCTGCACATCACTGTCCTTTGACTCGTGTGGTGACAGGACAGCCCCTTCCAGTGCTGAGGTGTTAAAGAAATGACTTAGAAAATGAAAGAAGGGAGGTACAAAACCTTAGGAACAAACAGAAATTGTTCCAGGTCAGCAGACTGGGATCTGTGGTCTGAGAAAGCTCCTCATCAGCAGTGGCCTGGGCAGGTTCAGACTGTTCCAGGCCTGGGAAAGCCTGGAGCTGTCCAGAGGAATTGCTGGTGGTGAAAACACAGACACACCGCAACCAGGGCTGACTTGGATCCAAATCCATCCTTAATCTCCAATCAGCTTTAGCATAGGATAAAAACCAGTTCAGCTGTGTGTGCTAAGGACCAAGGCTCCAACAGGCAGTGTCCCAGCCCTTCCCTGGCTGCTCAGGGACAATCCATGCACGTCACTGGCACAGGAAGCAGGTACAAAGGTGATACCATGTCTGCCTGTGTTATATTTTCTAACATTCTGTTCTAGCTGATCACTGAGATAGAGAACATGAGGCACAGAATCATTGAGATCCACCAGGAGATATTTAACCACAACGAGCACGAAGTCAGTAAGAGGTGGACGTTTGAGGAAGCGGTAAGTGGGGTTTGTGTGAGGCAACACGAGCAGGTGGTTTGGGAACAGGACTGGGAGCTGGGAATTCTGGGCAACAGCCTGAACTTAACCTGTTGCGGGGGGTTGAACAGGGACTCAAAGTTGGAACAGTTTCACTTCTCTGCCGTTTTTCTTGTGAAGAAGCACCTGGCACCTGATGATGTAAAGATCTCAGAGCAGTGTTTGGAGAGAGGCAAGGTGCTGTAATGTGTGCTAAGCCAGTGAGTCCTGAGAGTTTAGTGCTGCTCATGCCCTGGGGTGGTGCAAAGGCATGAGGGGATGCAGGGGATTCCCTTTGAAAGGTAAGCCCGTGCTCAGAGGAGAATGAAATTCTGGTGGTTTTGTATTTTAACATTACACATTTAATCAGGTAAATTTTGTTTTGGACCTCCTATGTATAATGTATTAAAAGTAATTAATTAAACTAATAATTTGATCACTACAAATATACAGCTTTCGCTGTAGAGTTAAGTTGGATTCTGTTTGAAAAAACAACGGGAGGTTTTCATTCTCAGTCTTTATATTTTTCTTCCTGGCAAACATGGTCCTTGTTTTAAATTTGCTTCCTATTCTAAAGAGTCCATTGTGTTAGCCAGCTGGGACAGATTTTCAGAGACTCTTTAATGGCTTGGGTGATGTCAGAACTGGTGGGTGATTTTCTGCACTGGGCCAGGTGCCTGGACAGCCCAGGAGCTCAGAAGCAGAGGGGGAGCCATTGTCACAGTGAGCTCTGTACCAGTGACCCGTGGCACGAGGCAGCAGAGCAGGCAGAGTGTCCCAGGCTCCTGCCTTGGGAAGCCTGGAGCTGCAGGTCTGTGGGACTTGGGAGAACACAGGAACTGTAGGCACTGGGCTGGAAAGGTGTGGGAAACTGAGTGTCCCCTTGCTGCTGGCCACAGGGTGCTCGTTACCACCACTGCCTGCTCTGGAGCACCACAGGGCTGGGAGGAGCTGGACGTGCAGAGTTCAGCCTGTCTAAAGGACAGCAGTGAGGTGGGTGGGTGCAGATCCCACCCAGGGGCTGAGGATTGCTTAGAGCTGTTTTCAGCAGGAATGGGGCTCTGAGCTGGGCAAAACGGCCACAAAATGTTGGGTTCCACACCAGAGATCAGTGAGGAGCATGAAGGGGGGGTTGGCTTTAAATTTCAGGTGGCTTTGAAGAATTGGATTCTCTTTAATTACTGTAAGTTCTTCATCCATTTGTATGGGTTTGGGTCTGAGGGGAAATTGCAGCACATTATTTGACATAATCAAATGCAATTAAAGATGGTGAGGGGAAAGCAAAGGGACTCTGGCAGGATGCCAGACAAAAGAATTTCAATTTAAATAGAGCAGTGTTTAATTTTCTGTGCTGAGCTCTGTCCCACCCAGCCCCTCTTGCAACCATCAATAACAACACGATGGTGCTAAATTTGTGGTCTTGCTATAACCAGATTGATGTAAGTGCTTGATAGGAAGTCCAGTTCAGTGCTCTGTCTTTCCTTGTCATGATTCTCAGCCAAGTTCTGAGTTGAATTTGTGGGCTGGGTGTCCCACAGTGAGCACTCCACTTGTGTGGATGGAGGTGGGCAATGTCCAGTGTGTCCATAATGTCCCTGACACTGGGCTGCCTCGGGTCCTCCCCCAGCATCTCTAAACACTTGCACTCCAAAAGCTCTCTAGGAGAGGAGGTTTCTAGCCTGGAATGTCACTGCAGTAAACCCCTTGATCCATGGATAACCTGGATTGGGTAGATGAGGAGGTGTCACTGGAGCCCTGGTCACTGAAATGAGCTCTGGGACTTGGTTGTGTGGCTGTTGATTGTTTGACCCTCCCTTGGTGGTGTGTTTGTAATCACCAGTTGCATCCTGTGACTCTTGCAGATCAAGAGGCCTTACTTTCATGTAAAACCTCTGGAGAAAATTCAGCTGAAAAACTGGAAAGAGTACTTAGAGTTTGAGATAGAGAATGGCACTCACGAGCGAGTCGTGGTCCTCTTTGAGAGATGTGTCATTTCATGTGCCCTCTATGAGGACTTCTGGATCAAGGTAAGGGAGGCAGCTCACGGCTCTGCTGGTGCACACCTTGACCTGGTGACTAACCCTTGTACCCTGTGGAACGTTGTTCATCTATAACTATATCTGTTGCATTAGGAGATGGTCTGCTTGCAACCAGATTTGACTGCTGCATTTGCCAACTGCGTTGCCTCTCTACGTCCTTCCTTACAGAAACTAGTCTAGTGGTTCCATAAAGGTGCTGAATGGGTTTAAACAAAAGAATTTTATCGTTCTGGCATGTTCTTGGAGGCAAATACAAGCTTTAACCTGGCTGGTCTCTGCTCTGTTTCCAACCCTAGTATGCCAAATACATGGAGAACCACAGCATCGAGGGCGTAAGGCACGTGTACAGCAGGGCCTGCACCATCCACCTGCCCAAGAAGCCCATGGTGCACATGCTGTGGGCAGCCTTCGAGGAGCAGCAGGGTAAGGGCAGCCCTGCCTCTCAGGGGGGGCTCTGCTGGGGGAGCTCTGGGACCTGCCCTGTCCTAAAACATCTCCCTGCTGTTGCAGGCAACATTGATGAAGCCAGAAGGATCCTGAAGACGTTTGAGGAGTGCATCCTGGGGCTGGCCATGATCCGCCTGCGCAGGGTGAGCCTGGAGCGCCGGCACGGCAACATGGAGGAGGCAGAGCAGCTGCTGGAAGATGCTGTCAGGAATGCCAAGTCCATCAGTGAAGCCTCCTTCTATGCCATCAAACTCGCCCGGCACCTCTTCAAAGTGCAGAAAAACCTGCCAAAGGCAAGAAAAGTGCTGTCAGAAGCCATAGAACTGGACAAAGTATGTGTTCCCTCTTGGCTGTCTTACTCAAAAACTCAAACCACTCTGGTGTCTTTCTTTCTGAAGCATTTTGTAAAACATGGCAACAGTGATGACAGGAGTTGTAACTGGATGTAATGTCCCATTACTGCATGGAGACAACAGTCCCTCTAAACTGATGTTGCCAAGGCCCCAGCTTGGGAATCTGGAAGTTTGCACCCTTTTCCCATCAGAAGCACAATGTGCATTGCACCTTGATTTTAATTGTTAGAATCTTAAATGTTCTTGGTATGTTCAGTGTTATTGGTGTGGGCAGTGCTTGGTGGTTTGGTGTCAGCACAGGAATATCTGGCACTCAGATGCTGCCAGCAAAGTGCAGCACCTGGGTTTGTGGTGTTGGTCACTTCTGGTCTGTTTGTGCAACAAACCAGCCCAGGGGGAGAGGAAAACCCTTTTATTGCCTGTTGTGTGTGTTTGTGGGGTGAACTGTGGTGTGTAAGTCAAAGTTAAATACCTGCTGTGAGGGTCAGGTGTGCACCTCCTAATGGCTGTTTTGCACAGGAAAACACCAAACTGTACCTGAACCTGCTGGAGATGGAGTACAGTGGTGACCTCAAGCAGAACGAGGAGAACATCCTGAGCTGCTTCGACAAGGCTGTCCATGGAGCCTTGTCCATCAAAATGAGGATCACGTTCTCACAGAGAAAAGTGGAATTCCTGGAAGATTTTGGGTCTGATGTGAACAAGTAAGATGTGCTGTGGGCAGTGGCCAAACTGGGGTCACTGGGAGAGTGCTGGGAAAAGGGTGGGGTCAGTGACTTCTGTAAAAGTGTTTCCTTTGTGCCATCAGCTCTTTAGAAGGAGCAGCTGCTTTTCTAAAGCAACCTCCTGGTGTTAAACAGGAATAGATTTGTAAACAGGAATAGATTTTTAAACAGGAATCTTTCAGATAATTGGCCCTGACACCTCACTGAGCAGAGCTTTGCTGCCTGCCAGGTTTTCCTGCGGTTGGCTTCCCCTTGCTAAGCCCTGTGGAGCCCTTGCTCCCCAAGGGAATGGGACAGGTCTGTGACACAGGTGTCCTTTGAGACTCTGTTCCCTGGGAGCTGCTGCTTGTTTCCAAAACTGCACTGGTTGGATTTTTCAGTGCTCAGCACTGTTAACAACTGGGCACTTACGTGGGAGGATACACCAGATATGCAAGTTTTAAATTCAGTGCTACAATATGATTTCCTCTTAATTGTCTATTGTTTTGATTTACATTTTGCAGCTAAATAACCCGGAAGGATTAATGACAAGTCAGTTTTTCTGCTTTGTATGTTTTTAACAATAGCTGTCCTTAAATTCTGCTGCCTCTGCGCGGCAGCCAGTCAGTGCAAGTTTGGGACCTGAGACAGATCAAACACAAGGAATTTTGCAGTTCCCAAATAATCCCAGAGCACAGAATGAGTACGAGGAGCTCTTTTGCTGAGCACACTGTCAGGAGCTGCAGGTTGTGTGAGCTGCTGCAGATGAGGGGGTATTTCAATATTTGTGGGAATTTTAGCCAGGACTCTCCTGTGCTGCATTAACCACACCTGTTCTTCCCTGCTGGATGGGCAAAGGCTGTGGGTGCTGCTTTGGGATTAGAATAATTTCCAGTGTTTAAACACTGATTCCCACATCTCTGTGCTGCTGTGGGTGACATCACCAGCAGGCTCTGAAGGAGCAGCTGAATCACAAATCACTTCTAGAAAGAAAACTTCTTTGTAAAGGAGCTTGATAAAAACTACATCAGGTTGTGAGAGAAGTTCAGCAGGTTGGGAACTGGAGCTGTTGTGGATGGAACCGAGTTGGCTTTCCCCTACTGGTGGTGGGTCACTCATTAAAATGTATTGCATTGCAGTTTACTGGATTGTTGCAGTTTCCAGCAGGCATTGCTCAGGTGTTTGAAACCTTGGCAAGGCCTGACTGGCTGTGCTCTCCCCAGGCTCCTGGATGCCTACGACGAGCACCAGGCGCTGCTGAAGGAGCAGGAGACGCTGAAGCGGCGCGCGGAGAACGGGTACGGGCTGAGCCCAGGGCAGGGCTGGGACAGCTCTGGGGGGTTCTTTAGTCTGTCACTGTGGGTATTTGTCAGCTTTGAACTGACTGATGCAAGAACAGAATCACTTCATTGTAGTCCTTTAAAGTGTGTACTAAATAGGGCTGTGCTGCCTTAAATAGTCACAGAATTGTTTGCTTTGGAAGGGACCTTAAAGCCTTAAAACCTGCCATGGACAGGGACACCTTCCATAGGCTGCTCAGACCTCCATCCATCCTGGCTTTGGACAATTCCAGGGATGGAAACATTTTTGGAAAATAAGTTGTTGAGTTGAGTTGAGTTGAGTTGAGTTGAGCCAAACAGTGCTGGTAAAAGAACTCACTCTCCTAGCAGGACCGTGCCTTTGCCGTCTCATTTTGGGCAGCAGCTTTAAAACACAGCACAAACTGTCCTTCCCTAACCCCAATTCCCTCACCCCGCTGGGGCCAGGGCACCCAGCTGAGCACAGTTGAGGCTGGCCCAGCATTCCCGAGGTGCCAGAACAGGGCTGTGCTCCCTTGCAGCTCGGAGGAGCCGGACGAGAAGAAGCTGCTGACGGAGGAGGCGGGGCTGGCGTCGGCGCAGCTCATGGACGGGGACATGCAGGTCAACCAGGCCGCCTACAACTACAACGCCTGGTACCAGGTACGGGGCTGCCCAGGGCGGGCTGCACACTCCCACTGCTGGGAGACAGAACTCCTGTGGGACGTGCTCCACGGTGTTGTGTTCCTGTGGGGAGCAGGGAGCAGTTTGGTGGCTGTCCTGTCACATGAGGAGGGCCTCAGGGCTGTGCTGTGTGGAACTGTTTTGCCCAGACTGGCCTTGCAGTGCCGCTTTGCTGTGTGCCTGGATAGTGACTGACTCCAGGCAGGAATTCCTGTAGTGCCTTGGAATGCGTTCTGCTGGTACACAGCACCAACAAAATCTGCTTGTCCTCTGAGGCTCTTCCTCCAAGGCTTGGAATTTAGCTTGGAATAGAATTGTTGAGGTTGGAAAAGCCCTCTAAGACCACCCAGTCCAGCTGTTCAGTCAGCACTGCCAAGGCCACCACTGACCCATGTCCCTACTGCCACATCCATGTGTTTTTTAAATCTGTGGAAGTTTTGAAGTGGTTTTATGTTGTTCAGACTGTGCAGAGCCCCCAGAGCTGGGAGAGCAGTGGTACAACTGGGGCACAACCCCTGGGCAGCCCTGCTTTGGGGTTGCCTGCAGCCAGGTGGGGAATCCTTTCCAAAGTCAGGCAGTGGGAGGAGTCTGATCCAGCACGGACTGTCCAGTGCTAGGCCAGGAAAAACGCCCCGAGTTTCACACACAGCACTGCAGGAATGGCAGCCTTGAAGCTGGGCCAGGGCAGGGTCAGGTTGGATCTCAGGGAAAGGTTCTTCCCCCAGAGGGTGCTGGCACTGCCCAGGCTCCCCAGGGAATGGGAACATTCCCAAGGCTGCCAGAGCTCCAGGAGCCTTTGGACAGCGCTGCCAGGGATGCCCAGGCTGGGGTTGGTGGGGGGTCTGTGAAGGGACAGGGGCTGGGCTGGGTGACCCCTGTGGGTCCCTCCCAGCTCGGGACGTTTTGATTCTGTGACTTTGTGGTGAGGATCTGCCCCGTGGCAGCACGGTACCTCCCCCTGCCTGCCTTCCCAGGCTGGTGCAGAGGGAATGCACCGTTCCTGCATTCCCAGGGGTGCTGTGCTGGGCACGGCGGGGCTGGGGAGCTGTGAGGGCTGTGCTGCCCCAGGGGCTCCGTGTGCAGCAGGGACATCCTGGCTGATGCTGCTGCTGTTTTGGTTCCAGTACAACTACCAGAACGCCTGGAATTACGGACAGTATTACCACACAACCTGATCCCCAGAGGGAGTGGAGTTCACTGTGCTGCAGTTTCAACAAAGATGGAATAAAAAAAAATATATATTTTTCTAATTTTGGGCTGTGAAGGAACTGTTGTGCCACCTGCTTTTGGTCCTCTGCATGTGAACCGAGCTGCTGCTCACGGGATATGTGTGAAGCAAGATTCGTGTGCTGGTAACTGATAAATGGTCTCTGTACAATTCTCATTTACCATAAATGAATTTTTTAATTCCCTGCACTAATTTATGGAGTATCAGAAGAATTCTCGTCGGTCTCATGATTCCATAATTGAGTGGGTGAAGCTCTGGGGGTTTGGGTTGGTTTTGCCCTGGCTCAGGGCTGGAGCCAAGGCTTGTCCTGCTCCCAGCCCAACTGCCAGGGAGCTGTTCCAGGCCCGGGCTGTGTTGGGATTGGGGCCTTGGCAGAGCTGCCGCACGGGTTCTGCAGTGTGGGAGGGGACAGGGATTCAACCACCTTCATTCTTTTTTAAAAGCACAAACTGTGTTTGGGATGAGTTTTGTATTTAGAGTTTTTCATGTACACGGTGTGAGCAAAACTTTTTTCATTTTGATCAAAGTGATCATTCCCATTTTTGTAATAAAAGCGAGGAATTCAGTAGTGCTCTGAGCTTTCTTGGACTGCCTCTTGGAGCCAGGATGGAGAACAGAATGCCTGAGCTGAGCTCCTGGTGGTGGTCACAGCAGGGGCTGTGGCACAGGGACACCTGGGGACACCTGTGGAACACCTGGAGCTGCTGTCAAGTAAATGGAGTGGGACTGCTGTGGGACTGGGGAGTGGGAATGCTCCACACTGGAGCTTTCCAATGGGAATTGCATTGGGCTGTGCAGGGGGGAAGGAGCCCTGGCTGGGTGTGGGGCCCTGCTGCTCTGGGGGCTCCAGTGCCCGCCAGAGCGGGGCGAGCACAGACACAAAGAAGGGAGGCACTGGCCGGTACAAACTCTGCTTTAGTGGTGGGGCTGTCACTACAGCAGCGGGGCAGGGACAACACTCAGCACTCATCTCCACAAAGGCACCGCTGTAACCGGAGCCAGGAGTTACAGCAACGCCAGCAGGAAGCTCTCTCTGGCAGAAATGGATTCCCAGCAGCACAGGGAATTCTTCATTCAATATCCACCAGCTCCACTTCAAAGAAGAGTTTTGCGTTTGGTGGGATCCTGTTGGCAAATGTTAAGGAAGCTGAAACAGCCCCTGCAGTGACCCCTCCCTGGGCAGGGAGTCCCCAGCTGCTCCCCAGCCTCTCCTGTGTCCCTGGGACGTCCCTGACTCTCTGGACACCCCGGATCCAGCAGGGAGCTACAGCTCATGGACACACCCTGCTCCTCACTCCCCAGCTGCCCCAGCCTTGCCTGCAGGTGTGGGGCAGTGGCTGGGAGGTCACACTGTCCCACTGTGTCCCCTACACAAGAGAAGTGTCCAGGCAGCCCTTCAGATGACAGGATTCCAGCACAGGAGAACAGTCCCTTCCCCTCCTCCAGAAACAGGGCTGCATAAAACACTGCAGGATCATTTGTCCACCCCTACTTCAGCTGTATCCCAGAACCAAATGTAACTGTCCCTGCTCCCGTTGCCCTGCACTGGTTAGGATCCCCATCAGTCACAAGCACTTGGAAGCACTGGAATAAAAATGCAGGTGGGAAACAGCAGCAGGTTTCCCCTGCAGGAGTTTTTCTCCAAAAGAAAAGGGCAAGTGCACCCCCAGGGAGTACCCTCAACTCCCTGAGGGGGTAACAGGCAAAGCCTCCCTTGTCTCCCTGTCCATAAGCACCTCCTTGGCCCGGCATTCCCAGGTTCCCTGAGGAGTCAGAGGTCACAGAAGGATACTTGGCATCAGGCTGCCCCTTCTTGCCATAGGCCCACTCGGGCTCGATCTCCAGCTGGGCCTTCTCTCCTTTGCTCATGGTCAGCAGGGCCTCATCCCACTGCAACGACAGAGAGCAGCTCCAGCCACTGATGGGACAGCAGCCACTGCACTTCCCAGCTTTCCTGTGGCTCCCAGGAACACCCACACAGCCCCAGGCATCCTCCCCAGCCCTGTGCAACACTCCAGGGGGGAGTTCCCTGCTCCCACACCATTCCCACAGAGCAGATCCGTGCTCCCGTGCTGGGATGACGCTGGGCAGCAATGGGAACACGCATTCCATCAGCATTCCCAGCTTCAGCATTCCCAGCTTCAGCATTCCCTTCCCAGGGAGTGCCCAGGGATTGGTGCTGCGTCCCCACTGAGGGAAGGCTCTGGCACCCACAAACCCAGGATAAACACAGGGATAAACCTGGGCCAGTGCTGCTCCTGCAGCGCTGCCCCCTGCCCACAGACACAGCCCCTTCCCACACCAGGACTGTCTCCGGCTCAGCCTGCAGAAAAGGAGGCTCAGGGGGACCTGGTGGCTCTGCACAAGTCCCTGCCAGGAGGGGACAGCCGGGGGGGTCGGGCTCTGCTCCCAGGGAACAGGGACAGGAGCAGAGGGAACGGCCTCAGGCTGGGCCAGGGCAGGCTCAGGGTGGACAGCAGCAGGAATTTCCCCATGGAAAGGGTGCTGAGGCCCTGGCACAGAGTAAAGCCCAGGGAATGCAAACGGGACGGGATGGGATGGGATGGGATGGGATCCCATCAGTCCCAGCTGCTGTAAGAGACTGACAGGAGCCTGAGGCTGGGCTGATCCCAAGGAACAGGGCCTGTGTTCCGTGCACTGCCTGACGAGGGAATGACTGAGGATGAATGTTCCACCCTCCCAGTGTAAGCCCTTGCAATCTGCCTCCAGGAGAAACAGACCCCAAGAGCTGCACCCCAGTCATGACCCACAGAATGGAACTGCCTGGGGACTCGCAGGGAGCCCTGGGTGCTTTACTTACACCTCGGATCACTTTTCCTACGCCAACTTTGAAACTCAAGGGCTTGGCTGCTTTTTTCTTCTTTGAACCTGGAAAAGAGTTTTATGTTCATTTGCCTCAACATCACACCAGCACGCTCCACACTTCTGTAGAAAACTGCCATTACAATCACGTTTCATATAAATAGCTGTTCTTCTAATATTATTTTTAGCCCAGTATCAGCTTTTCAGGGGAAATATTAACACTGTACACTAAAAGCATCATTAAATGTTCAAGCAGCACTAAAGCATCTTTCAAACCCCAAAGACCCATTCCTGAATTGCTCAAGTTGACTGTACAAGTCATGAACATACTAAGGAACCAAGAAAAGTCAGCAGGGAACATACAAGTATAAGGAATTACAGACAGTATTCCACTGACTCTGGAATACTGTTCCTGAGTGTGCCACATCACTGCTGGGAAAGCCTTTCCAGTATTGCACAATTTCATACCCCTAAACCCTCTGATCTGTCACAAAAACACCAGCAGGGACTAGTGCACACCGGAGCATTCAAACCCCTCTCATTCCAGTGCCTCCATATCTAAAGATTTACCCCAGAAGGGCCCCAAGATGTGTTTATATAGAGAAATTCAGGACACTGCTGGTGCCAGAGTTCCATAGGCACCATCTCCCCTCCCCACTGATTCCCTGCATTCCACATTCCCAGGCCTGGAATGCCAGAGGCCAGGGCTGGCAAGATGCAGCCGTGTCACTCGACACCAGCCAGTCCTAAAATATTGTCCCTGCTACCTCATGGAAAATCAGGATCCAGGAGCTGCAGCACCACCATGACAAAGTTGTTTGTCAGGAATGCTCCCAGACACCCTTCCAGGGACAACCCCCTGCCCACATCTGCTGGAGGAGCCCAGGTAATCCCCTCTGGGAGCATTTGCAACCAACCCCAACAGTTTATCTGCACATCTGTATGTCCATAACCTTACTTGATTGAATATTGGTATCGAAGACTGTCCCATCCTGCAGCTTTCCCGTGTACCAGCAGTGGACAGTGTCTCCTTTCTTAGGGAAGTTGGTTTTATCACCCTTCTTTAAAATGGATTTTGTGTACTTTGGTGGCCCCTACGGTTAGAAAAAGAGAGTTATGACTTATGGCTTAAATAGTCTCAGATATCCAAGACTGAACAAGCACTGAGTTGAAGGCATCAAAGAAGACATTAGTGAATGATGTGTTCGCGTTACTGCAGGGCTGCAACACTTGCGGAAAATGCAGCATAAGGTTAAGGTGGGCTATAAACACCAGATTTCTTGCAATCAGGTTTTTGAAGATTTAGGATCGCACAATCTCCTGAGGTGGAAGGACCCACAGGGATCATCCAGTCCCACCCCTGTCCCTGCCCAGACCTCCCAACAATCCCACCCTGGGCATCCCTGGCAGGGCTGTCCAAAGGCTCCTGGAGCTCTGGCAGCCTTGGGAATGTTCCCATTCCCTGGGGAGCCTGGGCAGTGCCAGCACCTCTGGGGGAAGAACCTTTCCCTGATCTCCCCCTAACCCTCACCCCGAAACAAGTGACCCGGATTATTTGGTTTTCCAGGCCAAAAACACGAGTTGAGGGCATCACACCAACCTCCTCCACAGCCTCCTCAGCCTTCACCGCCTTCCCCTTGGCCTCCTCCGCCTTGGCCGGCTTCGCCTTCTCCGCCGCCTTCTCGGCGCCGTCCGTGCCCTTGAAGCGCTGCGAGGGGCAGGGTGAGAGCCGCATCCATCAGCCCCGGCTCCGCCAGCCCAGCCCTGCCCGACCCCAGCTCCATCCCCGCCGCCCCACGGCCTCACCTGCGTGTGGAAGAGCTGCGTGTAAGCCGCGATCAGCTGCTCCTTATTCGCCGTCTTGGCCACGTTCTTCACCTGCCCCAGCAGCTTGTGCTCCGCCAGGAACTGCGGGACACGCGCGTGAGGCGTTGAGGAAACAAAACAAAACAAAAAAAAACCCCAACCGACCCAAACCTCCCACACACAACTCCAAACGATTGATCATCCCACGCCATTACCGCCTGCGCCGCGTGCTCCTGCAGGAATTTGATGATCTCCTTCTTGGCCAGCGCCTCGCTCCGCAGCTCCTCAGCGCTCCAGGGCTGCGCCGGGCCCGCCGCCGCCGCCATTTTCCCACCCACCTCCCGCTCCTCCTCCGGAGAGGAGGGCTGCGAGCCGCCCGGCAGACAGAAGGGGCGGGCCGGGAGAAGGCCGAGGGGAAGGGGAGGATCCGAAAGCGGCTTCCCGACCCTCCCCTTCACCCTCGGCCGAGCTCCCAGGGGGATTTCGGGGAAAGACGCCGAGGGAGGGACAAAATGGCGCCGCCTCGGGGCTGGGGGGGCACGCCCTGAGCGAGAGGAGCGGCGGCGGCAGCGGGACTTGCCTCGGGCTTGGCGGGCGCCTCAGGGCAAGGGGAGGGCCGGGCGGCGGCCGGGGGAGAAGGGAAGGGCCGGGGGAGAAGGGGAGGGCCGGGGGGCGGCTCCCCGTCCCTCTCGGCGGCGATTTCAAGCGGCGGCTGTGAGGCAGGGCTAAGATGGCGGCGCACGGGAAGCGGCGTGGGGCAGGATGAGCGGCGGCCGGCAGCGCACTCTGCCGCAGGTCTGGCGGGCGCCCCACGCCCCAGCCGAGCAGAGGGACGCGGGCGGGGACAGCGATGACGACCTGCTGCTGGCAGCCGCGGCCGCGGCCGACCCCGGCCCGGTGCAGGGCTTCAGCGAGGCGGCGGGGTCCATCTGGATCTACCCCACCAACCTGCCGGTGCGCCCGTACCAGGAGCGCATGGCCGGCGCCGCGCTGCTGGCCAACACCCTCGTGTGCCTGCCCACGGGGCTGGGCAAGACTTTCGTGGCCGCCGTGGTCATGTACAACTTCTACCGCTGGTTCCCCTCGGGGAAGGTGCTGTTCCTCGCCCCCACCAAGCCGCTGGTGGCCCAGCAGATGGAGGCGTGCGGCCGCGTCATGGGCATCCCGTCCCGGGACATGGCGGAGATGACAGGTACGGCTGCTGCCCGCGTGCTGCAAAGTGTGAGAAACCACAGCGCAAGGGAAAAAAATAAAACATGAGACGTGTTTGAAGGCTTCACTGTTGGCTTCGCGGTAGTTCAAACCCCAGGTCCCCTGTATAAAGGGTGAAGCGCTGGGGTGCAGCCCTGTGGGTCACGGCGTGCTCCTCTGTGCACACCGAGCGCTCTGCGTGATGCTTAAGCCAAAGAATAATGGCTCGTTTAATCCATTAACGCTTTCCTCGTCGCTTTCCTTTCCCCTTTTTCTGAAGTTTTTGCAGCCCCCCTGAGCTGCAGTTTATTCCTCACTGAGGCAGCAGCCTTAGTGACTGAACCCAGAGCCTGTTCTTAGACCCAGACGTTTCCGGAGGTGTTTTAAATTACACTTAGGGCTGTGAGCAGCTACAAGGCATCTGGAGCTTCCCAGACTTGATTTCCATGGTTCTGGATTTAATTTTTTAATGCAAAAAACTCTTCCTAGTTTTATCTTCATTTTATCTCTTGAGGGTGGGCAGGCCCTGGCGCAGGGTGCCCAGAGCAGCTGTGGCTGCCCCTGGGTCCCTGGCAGTGCCCAAGGCGAGGTTGGACATTGGGGCTTGGAGCAGCCTGGGACAGTGGGAGGTGTCCCTGCCATGGCTGGGGTGGCACTGGGTGGGATTTGAGGTCCCTTTCCAACCCAAACCATTTCATGATTTTGTCACTCTCAGGTCATGGGCCACAACCTTGTTCTCAGTAGAACAGCTCCCTAATGTTGTGTCCTTAATTTCCAGGAGGAACGCAGGCTCTGGGCCGGCGGGAGCTGTGGAACACCAAGAGAGTCTTTTTCCTCACACCTCAGATAATGGTCAATGACCTCTCTCGTGGGACCTGTCCTGCTGTGGAGATCAAATGTCTGGTTATTGATGAAGCCCACAAAGCCCTTGGCAATCATGCCTACTGCCAGGTAGGGCTGGAGCCGCCCCACTCTTCTCTCCCAGTTACAAAAACCTTCCCCAATATGCTTACAGGATCTCCAAAAAGCATCACTGGCATTGTCCTTGAGGTCCTTAACTTTGTTTGAAAGAGATCCAATACTCCTGTGTGTTGTCATTGCCTTGTGTCTTAGTAATACATTTAAGGTATTTTTTCAATGCCTCCATTAAATGGTAATTTTGGTTTAAAAATATTTTTGGCTGGGCAATGTTGAAAAAACCAGTGTTTTTGTAAGGTTCTTTAGCAGAGACAAGTCAGTTCAAGATTTCTTTTTAAATTTGGGGTTTGTGTTGATCAGCCAAGAGTTTGTTGCATTATCATGGGCTAGGCTCCTGAGAGCAATAGGTGACCTAAGAAGTTACTTTGATACACTGGAGAAATTTACTGGATATTTGTGGAGTTCAAGTTACATAGGCTTAACCATCCATTAATTACATGTTTTAGCGCTTTACTTTTCAGACTCACTTTTTGGCAGCTCACCTGAGTTAGTGGGCTGTCAGTACTTCTGTTAAATTAAGTGAGAAGTCATTTCATAGTTTTCCCAGGTTGTTCTTGGTACATTTCCAGGATGCCCCTGGATCCCTGGCAGTGCCCAAGGCCAGGTTAGACATTGGGGCTTGGAGCAGCCTGGGACAGTGGGAGGTGTCCCTGCCATGGCAGGGGTGGGATGGGATTTAAAGTCCCTTCCCACCCAAACCATTCTGGGATTCAATATTTTTAGAGTGTTTTGTTAAGCCTTTCCTACTTAGAATGTATTTTCATTGATGTAGTTTGTACAAGGAAATAATCTCCTTTAAGGGTATTAACGAAGCTTTCCTGCTTTTAGGTTGTGAGGGAACTGAGCAAATACACAAATCAATTCCGGGTCCTGGCCCTGAGTGCCACCCCAGGCAGTGACACCAAGGTGAGCCAAAGCTGTTTGTAGGATTTCAATGATCAAAGTTGGGTGGAAGCTCTGTTGCTTTGCCTGAAGCCTCTGCAGGGTCCTGGGGAATTCCACATCAAGACTGAATCTCTTTTCAATCCATTACTTGACATGGTTTGGTGTTTCTCATGCTGTAAACCATGTATTATTTATTTGTGAGGGTGTGAGGCCCTGGCACAGGGTGCCCAGAGCAGCTGTGGCTGCCCCTGGAGCCCTGGCAGTGCCCAAGGCCAGGTTGGACATTGGGCTTGGAGCAGCCTGGGACAGTGGGAGGTGTCCCTGCCATGGCAGGGGTGGCACTGGGTGGGATTTAAGGTTCCTTTCCAATCCCAACCAGTGTGGGATTCTATTTCCTGACCTTTCTTTGTTTTTTCAATCTAGGTAGCGGGTGCCTTTTTCTTACAATTTTATGTAACCCCTGCTAAAATATGGAAATAGTTACTTTGTTTTCCTGGCTTCCGTACCAGGCTGTGCAACAGGTCATCTCCAACTTGCTGATTGCTCAGATAGAGGTGTGTGCTGAAGATTCTCCAGAAATTCAGCCTTATTCTCACGAGAGACAAGTGGAAAAAATTGTAGTTCCACTTGGGGAAGAGCTGGTAGAAATTCAGAACACTTACATCAAGGTGAGTGCCTGCATTTCCTTTTTGGTCAGTGGCCAGTGACAGTAAATTTATAAATGTTTTATTGTCTCTGTCTAGGCTTGCAGTGTTTACAAAGGCAACACTTTCCTATGTAATTAACTTTGAGTAGAGGGTCAATTAAGCAACATGGTTTCAACTCCAGCACCTGCAGTTTCCCTTTGCACCAGTGACACATTTTACCTTGCAGTGACTTGAAAAGCTCAGGTGGAAATGTTGCAATTGAATTTTCCTCACCCTCTTTCAGGAGACTTTGCAAAATTGACACCAGACCTAAACTGAGGTTTTTTGCATTTGGCTGAACTCAGTGGTATTAAGATGTTGAGAATGCCTTAAGGAATCTGTGTGTGGACTGGAACATTTTCTCTGATTAACAATATTCTTTAGAGCTTTAAGTCATCTGTGAGTGTAATTATTTCTCTTGGAGGTTTTTTATTGGTTTATTTGGCTTATTAATTTATTTGTTGGTCTATTTCTATTGTTATGATGATATCTTTTTCTTTTTACCAATCTTTAATGCCCAAACATAAGAGACATTTCTGAGGGCCAGAGCTGTTTCTCAGTCAGTTGTAACTTAGTGATCTGTGCCTTCCCAGTAAGATACTTGTAGGCAAATAATGTTACATAAATAACCACTCTGAAAAGTTTAAATTATCTGCCTTTTTTTTGTTTAGAGGCATAAAGCATTAGGCTTAAGTTATGTATCAGACCGTTGGCCTCAGAGCATGGTTTTGATTAAAGTTGATTGATTTTGGTGGAGCTTTGTGGAGAGCACTGGAAGGCAAACTTGTGGGTGCATCAGCTGTTTTCAACCCAGTGACCTGAAAGAGTTTAAATGAGGAACTTCCGCTGATAAAGAGAAACTTCAAAGTAGTTTTGCATCACCCCAGGTGCCTCTGAAGGCTCTGTGGAGTGCAGGGGTTTATTTTGGGGTGTTCCACTTGGGGTTTAAGCTGCAGTGAGCAGGTTGGTTTGGCTCCAGCAGCCTTGCCTGCTCTGCCCTGTGGCTGCAGTGCTTTCTGTTTCCTTTCTCTGCTCTGGATTTGCATTTCAATTGCTGCTGCTTTCCTGGAGAACACAACTTCTAGTAACACCCGGGGCTGCAGGGATGGTTTGCAGTTGTGCCAAGCCTCACTTCTGGAGGCCTCAGCACTTGGGGAAGTGGCTCCTGGCCCTCAGCTTCTGGCTCTTGAGGTGACCATTTCAAGTTTGGGGCTTGAATGGGTTTTGTAAAATCAGAGCAGGATCCCAAGGCAGGAGAGCAAAAGCCCCTGTGTGTGCTGCAAGAAGGAGAGCCAGGTGTGCACAATAAAATCCTTGTCTTTAATTGTGACAAACAGTAAACAAGACAACATTTCAGTGTGAGCCAAGGACAGTGTCAGACAGCACAGCACAGCAATGCCAGAGGAGCTCTGTGGAAATGTCTTTACGTACAATAAGCAAGGCCCTGAGTATCACAATAGCTGGAATAAACTTTTTAGGCACTAACTCTGGTTTGGAAAATACACAGTATGCAGGATAACACTTATCTGTTAAGGCTACATCATTTAATCTTCCAGAAACAGGGGTGAATGCTTATTTATTATCTCCTTTCATGAGTGGAAAGCTAATAACTTCACATTAAAACTGAAAATCCGAGTGGCTCCCAAAGCAGAGCCATGGATTGATAACAAAATACCTGTTTTAGGCAGTCATGCCTGACATGATGTTGTCAGATCTGAGTAACAGTGATGTTTGCTTGGCATTCACTGGTGTAACAACTAAATAAATTGTATTTTGTGTCAGTTAAACACTGGAGCTGTGCTCATGAGGGCCAGTGCCAGCTGTTGGTACCAAGCCATAAGGTGTATCTCCAAATTGGAGCTGAAGTAGTTTTTTTTTTGTTTTTTTCCTTTTTTTTTTTTTTTCTCAGCAGCAGAAGCCATCTAACAGAAGTCAAAATAAATAAATATTATCTTGGAATTCATAGTTTGCCAAAAGCAGCAGGGAATGCTGGGCTGCAGGTGGGATATCAGCACGCTCAGACCTGCTCGTGGTTCAGGGATGTTTCTAGAACATCACCACAGGGAGCTGAGCCACAGGAGGGGTAGACAGGGACATCAGACACAGCAGATGCTTTGCAGGAGAGGTTTGAAATGTGAATTATGTACAAACTGGTGCTCTGTGGTGAGAGGATTTCACTGCTTCCAGGAGCTATCCAACATCTGTTGTGCCAAAGCATTATGAGAATTTCTCTAACTGGCAAAAGCAATCAGATGGCAGAAACTTCTTTAATTTGCCATAAAATCTTGTCAAAGGTGAAAATTACTTTTATTGGCTCTTATAAAAATCTGGGGAAGAACATGAGAACAAAACCTTTTATTTAATTCCTTCCTGGGCCCTCTGTTCAACTCAGGTTTAAAAATATTTTCACTGTTTTTCTTTAATTAAGAGCTTTTAGTTTAGTACTGACTGGCATTTTTAATTTTCCTTTTCCCAGGCTGTGACACTATATTGCATTTTAGTTGGTTTGGGGTTTTTTCTCCTCTCCATAAAGACACTCTGTCTGTTTGTGTTGAAACAAAGGCTTTTGTGTCTCTTTTTTAAATTTCTTTTTCCTTTCCCCCCTCTCCTTGCTGCTTCCCAAGGAATCTCTGTGCCCAGCAGGGCCACAGAGCCCACCTTGGTCCCGTTTTAGCCAGGGCCACTCTGATCCTGCTGCTCAGGGAGAGGTTTTGGGGTGAGCACAGAGCCCTCCCTGTGGGACCAGGAGGCTTCAGATTCTTTCAGAAGTCCTCCACAAATCCATTTTTGGAGTGGTTTTCTCACCCTGCTGTGAGTTAGCAGCCACTGGCTCTGGTTGCTGGTCTGTGTGTTGGAATTAAAGAGCACACAAGCTCTGTGGGAACCCTAAATCCTGTAACCCATAAATAATGCTGGTGAAGTACTCAGTGAATTTTATATAAAAAGACATTTACTTCTATTAGGAATAAACTCTACCATCATGTCAATAAGGAGAGACATTAGAGAGGGATTTTGCAGAGCAAAATTGTTTGCTACCCTGACTCTAAAGTGCAGTGGGTGCTCTTGGGCCATGTGGAACAGTGGGAATGCTGCTCCCAGACCTTCTGGGGGCTCTGGAATGTGGGAGCTCAGCCTCTGCAGCGAGCCAGGCCGGCAGCTGAGGGGTTGTCACAGGGGTGAAGGGCCAAACAAACAAGAAATTGATATTAGGAAGAAAAAACTGTCACAGTGAGGGTGGTCAGACGCTGGGCCGGGACCCAGAGGGGCTGTGGGCTCCCCATCCCTGGGGATGCTCAGACCCAGCTGTGCTGCCTGGAGCAGCAGCTGGGCCTGGCCCTGCCCTCAGCAGAGGTGTCTGCCCGGGGTCACTCCCAGCTGAGACGTTTTCTGGGGATGTTTGGGTCATTTGTGCCATTAACAGCGTGGGACTGCCAGAGCAGAGCCAGAAGTGCTGAACAATTTCCTCCAGCTGCAGTGTTCTAACACCCAGCAAAGCTGTGAGAATGAAGTGTTCAGGAAACTGCAGTTAGAATTAACCAGTGTCTCCTTAGGAATGCCAGAGCCAGTCCTGGGGTTCCTGGGAGGGTGTGATGGGGGTAACCTGTCATTTTACTGTCAACCCTTGAAGGAGCAGTAGGACTGTGGTGCCTTTTTGGTCTCTCTCCAGACTCGGGGTGCTTTGGTTGGGAGCTTTCTGAGGTAAGCGTTGGGGATCTCTGTGCCACAGCTGGCAGCATTGGCCTGTTCTTACTCCATGCCCTAATCCCAGTGGCCTAAATGTGGTAGTTCTCCTCAGGAACTAAGACCTGGACATTCTTTCTCTGCCTGTGTGAGGTGGGTTTGGTGTGTCACACTGCAAGCCCCAGCCGGGTCTTTGTGCAGCACCAGAGCAGGCCAGGGCTCCAGGATGTCCCCAGGGGCCATCCCGAGCCACAGGCAGGCTAGGGATGCCAATAAATGCGTGAGGGAAGAGGTCTCTGCCTCCCTGACCTGGTTAAAAAAAATAGATAAGGTGAACTACCTTTTAAAGTGCTAAAAGCCTCCATTAAATGTGTGTAAAAGCCATCAGAGTTGCCGTAGGGCTCAGTGGTGGGGGGCTGAGCTGGGCTGGTTGTTCCTAACCCAGCTGAGAGCCCCGTGGCTGAGCTGTGAGGGGGGGGGACACCTGGGCTGCCCGGGTTCACCTGTGGCTGAGCTGTGAGGGGGGGCGACACCTCGGCTGCCCCCGTTCACCTGTCGCTGAGCTGCGAGGGC